>JAFLJL010002997.1:0-21493 GCA_018398815.1 Conus ventricosus
GTTTAAACTCGGTTCTCCTGTTTGGGGAACAATAAGCTGCTGAAAACCAGGAATGTGTGACTCACTAAGGGAATGACTCGCCGTCTTGCTGAGGGCTCAAGAAAATACAGCGTGAAGCAGAGGTTAGCTGTCGCCTTGTCTCCTGGGTGGGGACGTAAGACAGTGGAGGTTGCTGTAGCCTCGGAGCCGACGACGAGAAGAATTGTCTCCCGTGTGGGGACGGTCGACAGCAAGACGTGACAGCCTGTTGGAGCCTAGACAGGGAGCTGCCAGACAACGGTGGGGTGTTTGCAGCCAGAGAAGACCTGTGGGAGAGGCCGACAGGAGCCCTTTCCGTGGAGAGGGCGAAGTGTGGTGGAGTCCGGGAGACTCAGTGTGAGGGTGCGACTCAAGCTACGTTGCCAGTGTCCCCCAACTGGGATTTGGCCAATCGGGAGGACACAACGGTGTGGCAGCTTCAGCTCGTGGTGTACAGTGGATGAGAGAAACTGACGGTCAACCGAGGAATGCTGGCAAGTTACGGACAGTTTTATCTGTTCTTAAGTTTATCAGTGTGCAAACAGAATTGTGGAATATTGTCTTTCCTGGTATAATGAAGAGTAATTGAGGAAAGGGGATGCGATTTATGAAATTGTCTGTATGCTGTTTACATTGTTGTATGATACAGATAGTTGTGTTGTGTAGTGACGGGGTGGGGGCTCGGAGTCAAGTTGAATAAAAGTTGATTATTTTCTATGAAATGTTATTGGTTTCCCGTCACCTTGTGCGGGCCCGATGTGAGTGACAGAGTGCGTGTGCCTATGCGAGAGCGCATTTTTGGTTGTGAAAGCGTAACACTTCTGTCTATAACCCCCTGCATCCCTGAATATGAAAATCATATTTTAATAACGAGGGGGAGCGTCGGACCCGTCACAAACACCTTTTGGTCTTTTCCAATGGACGAAAATGCAATCGGTTTGCAAAATGCCCTAGCTTCTTTTGCCAGAATGATGCAAGCCCTGAAACTCCATGAATGTGGTGCAGTCATTTTTTTGATGACATTTGTTGGCTGCAAAGTCATGGAGTGACCTCCTTTCTAACTTACGAGCTGTTTTTTCCAGACTCAGAAGTTTTGGTCTGACTGCAAGACCATCCAAAATTCGTGCCGGTTTCAAACTCTCGAGTTTTGGGTCACACTATTTCGGTGGGGAAAATGATGCAGAAGGAAAGAAAGTGGAAAAGATTTTATCTTACACAAACCCACTACAAAGAAACAGATCAGTCACTCATCGGATTGTTGTCTTACTATAGACGATATGTACCGCATCTTTGCGTCCCTGACGGCCCCTTTGACTGAACTGACGAAAGGGATGAAGAACAAAAGTATTGTGTGGTCTGATGAGTGCCAGAAGGCTTTGGAGTGTGTTCAGAACACCCTCATTTCCTGTTCTTTTGTTACCCTCCCTCTCAGAAGACTTTATTTTGAGAACGATGCCAGTTCCAAAGGAATGGGAGCGGTACTGCTGCAGGAAAAAAGTGCTTTGTTACATCCCGTGCAATACACCAGTAAGAAGTTCTCAAAGACACAGGAGAAATACTCCACTATTGAGAGAGGTGCTTGGCTATTGTATGGGCATGTGAGAAGTTCGCCAGGTTCTTGTCTTTCTTTATGATTACGGTGTGCTGACATTTGACAGTGCATTGTATGTTACTGACTATTTAAATCAAGTGGTATTTATGCTTAATTTGCTTGTTGAAGTGACTATGTTTTACAAGCAAAAACTACTTGATGATGTATTACATATATATCTATTCTTTGCTTTATTCTTTCGTAAACAATGAAAAATCATCATGTACTATTTATGTCTAACTTGCTTGTGAAGATGAATATATATGTATGTGTGATGAGCAAATAACTCTTTAGAAATGTATATACACATGTTTTGATTGTGCAGTGAGACAAACCTATTGTTTTCATTAGTTAATTGTCAACAATGGAAAATATGTTTCACTTTTCAATGGACTATAACATTACATGTGGGGAAAAAAAAACTACGTTTAAACTGTTTATTTTGTTTACATGTCTATTGAGAAACATTTACACTTAGAAATATTCTCGTTTTCATGAGGGTTTTGAAACATATGATGTGAGACAAAGATCAAGGGAAAAAATGTGCTTCACATCTTAATATATAAACACAGTTTGTACTTTGAATTGTTGATATCCCTAATTGTTTTGTCCATGTAATTTGTGAAATGTGTTTTGTGAGATGTGTTGATCAATTATGAATTTTTTTTAAAGAAAGACTGAAAGTTTGAAATATGCTATTTATGGTGGATCATGATGATTGATTCTATACGTTGATTATTAATTTGGTGAATCATGTGTGATGGATACACATTTTGAGATTCATGGCTGAAGATGTGTTTTAAGTGAAGTTGTATATCCTTTAAAAAAAAATTTCTGGAGAAAATTTTTTTTCACCCAGGATGGGGGTGTCATGTGACGTAGCCTCACATCAAGGCATGTGACGCTCCATCACATGTAGTTTAGTGATATGAATCATTTCCCCATGCCACAACTAAAAAGGAAGAATATTTCATGTGGCTTGACTAGTGTAGCGGGCGTCCCCAAATAATTGTGAGAATGACTCATGAAATAAACAACGGTGTTCATTGGGTGAAAGTGACCACTGAGAGATAGTTTAATAAGGGCTGGTAAGGTGCTGGTCATGTGTTTTGAAAAACTGAGTATGCACTCACTAGGAGGAGGGAGGAAAGAATCAGTTTTAGCCCGCAGATGGCCTAGAGACTCGAACCTGTCAGGACGCTGGTCCTCACTGCTGACCAGTCATTACCAGGTGAGCCATAGATAGTTGGGGAAAGCTACAGGGGAAAACCTAAAGAAAAGAGAAAGAAAGAATTCATGTTAAATTGGGAAGCGGGTTACTTACACGAACCTTATTCATGTTTCAGCCCTTCACCCTTCACCTTTCACCCCGTGAGGTGGTTAAAGATGGCCATGGTGTGGGGAACACACCGATAGTTCAGCTCCAGCAATTAAAGACTCCAGGGAGAGGAGTTGGAACTCATCATCTCTCCAGTGACGGGAGAAGTCGAGGGAGAGGAGTCGGAAATCATATCTCCAGTGACGGAGAAATCAAGGGGCGATACGATGTCTGAGAGAGACAGGGAATCATGACAGTATGGAGTCTTATATCTGATGCAGGCATGGCATCAATGATTTCAGGAGTTATTTATTCTCCTGGTCTGGATTTTGGGCTAATGTAATGTGAAGGCCATGACTTTATAGAATCTTGAATGGATTAATTTATCTCTCGGTGTAAGAGAGGTACATGATAAAATCTGTTTGTAAATTGGTTGATGTGATTTAGTAAAGTGTTTTTTCCCGAAGGAGAGGGGGAGAAGAAAAAACATTCGGTAGTGCGCCTTTTGGTTGATTGGAAAGATTGCGTGTGCATATGGAGTAAATGCTGTCATGAATGCGTGTGTGCAAAAGTGACAGTGTGACCAGATAAAAGGATAGGAGTGATGATCATTAACTGGTCCGTTTGTTTCTTTGTGTGTAACCCTGTTGATTTTGGATAAGACTGCCTGATAAAAGGATAGGAGTGATGATCATTAACTGGTCCGTTTGTTTCTTTGTGTGTAACCCTGTTGATTTTGGATAAGACTGCCTGATAAAAGGATAGGAGTGATGATCATTAACTGGTCAGTTTGTTTCTTTGTGTGTAACCCTGTTGATTTTGGATAAGACTGCCTGATAAAAGGATAGGAGTGATGATCATTAACTGGTCAGTTTGTTGATGGTAGTGATGTTATATGATTATGACACTGATAATGAAGTAATATTTCTGTTTGTACAGGAAGATGACAAACCCCTGTCTTCCACTTGTCAAGCATCAGAGTCAGCTCAGAAACCAGTGGTTTGTGGTGTGTTCAGTACAACTGGGACATCATCAGGGTCAGCTCAGAAACCAGTGGTTTGTGGTGTGTTCAGTACAACTGGGACATCATCAGGGTCAGCTCAGAAACCAGTGGTTTGTGGTGTGTTCACTACAACTGGGACATCATCATGGTCAGCTCAGAAACCAGTGGTTTGTGGTGTGTTCAGTACAACTGGGACCATCAGGGTCAGCTCAGAAACCAGTGGTTTGTGGGGGTGTTCGGTACAACTGGGACATCAGTGGGGCAAGGTAAAGGGTTTGAAACCAAGAAAGAAGAAACTGTTCACTTGTGATGTGTGCAGTAGATCTTTTACACAGGCTGGTAATCTGAAGGCACACAAGATGATCCACACAGGTCAAAAACCATTTTATGTAATGTGTGCAGTAAGAGTTTTACAGGGGCAAGTCATTTTGAAGACACACAAGATGAATCCTTTACTGGTGAGAAATTATTTTCATGTGATGGGTGCAGTAAGAGTTTTCACGGGCAAGGTACCCTGAAGGAGCCCAAAGATGTCCTTTACTGGTGAAAAATTATTTCATGTTGAAGTGTGCAGTAAGAGTTTTACATGGGCAAGTTATCTGAAGCAACCCCAAGAGGGATCCATATGGTGAGAAATTTATTTTATGTAAGTTTTGGCAGTAAGAGTTTTACATGGGCAAGTTATCTGAAGACACACAAGTTTGATCCATATGGTGAGAAATTATTTTATGTGAAGTGTGCAGTAAGAGTTTTACACAGGAAGTTATCTGAAGAAACACAAGGTGATCCATACTGGTGAGAAATTATTTTCATGTGAAGTGTGCAGTAAGAGTTTTACACAGGCAAGTTATCTGAAGACACACAAGATGATCCTTTACTGGTGAGAAATTATTTTCATGTGAAGTGTGCAGAAAGAGTTTTACACAGGCAGGTAGTCTGAAGACGCACAAGATGATCTATACTGGTGAGAAATTATTTTCATGTAGTGTGCGCGTAAGAGTTTTACACAGGCAAGTAATCTGAAGACACACAAGATGATCCATATGGTGAGAAATTTTTTTCATGTGAAAGTGTTGCAGGTAAGAGTTTTACACAGGCGGGTTTAGTCTGAAGACGCACAGATGATCCATACTGGTGGAAAATCATTTTCATGTGAAGTGTGCAGTAAGAGTTTTACACGGGCAGGTAATCTGAAGACACAAAAAGATGATCCATACTGGTGAGAAATTATTTTTATGTGATGTGTGCGGGTAAGAGTTTTACACGGGCAGCTGACTGAAGAAACACAAGATATCCATAACTGGTGAGAAATTTTTTTCATGTGAAGTGTGCAGTAAGAGTTTTACACAGCAATTTCATCTGAAGACACACAAGATGATCATACTGGTGAAAAATCATTTTCATGTGATGTGTGCAGTAAGGTTTTACAGAGGCAGGTAATCTGAAGAAACACAAGATGATCCATACTGGTGAGAAATTATTTTCATGTGATGTGTGCAGTAGGTTTTACAGAGGCAGGTAATCTAAAAGAACACAAGATGATCCATACTGGTGAGAAATTATTTTCATGTGATGTGTGCAGTTAAGAGTTTTACTGGGCGGGTTTAATCTGAAGACACACAAGATGATCCATACTGGTGAGAAATCATTTTCATGTGATGTGTGCAGTAAGAGTTTTACACAGGCAGGTGCCCTGAAGACACACAAGTTGATCCATACTGGTGAGAAATCATTTTCATGTGATGTGTGTAGTATGAGATTTACATCGGCAATTGGTTGAAGGCACCCCAAGATGATCCACACATGTCTAAAACCCGTTGGCATGAGATGTGGGCTGTAAGACCTTTACACAGGAGAAATACCAGAAGAAATACAAGATGATCTGGTGAGAATTTTTTATGTGATGTGTCCCAGTAAAAATTTTAGAGGGGGCAAGTCCCCTGAAAAAACCCAAAATGATCCATAATGGTGAGAAGCCATTTGCATGTGATGTGTGCAGTAAGACTTTTTGACTGGCAGATAGTCAAAAGGGAAAATTCACAATATGATTCAAGCTGGTCAGAAATCATTTGCATGCGATGTGTTTCAGTAAGAGTTATATGCTTGTAGGTACCCTAAAGAGACGCAAAATCCACACTGAACAGAAATCATGTGCACGTGTTGTGTGCAATAAGGACTTGCACAAACAAGTTGCTTGTAGAAACATAAGGTGATGCAATTCAGTGAATAATGTGTGCTGAAAGACTTGTACACTGGCAAATTACGAAGATTGCAAGATAGTGCAGGTGAAAAATTGATTTTGCTGTGTTCTGTGCATTAATTAACTCCACCAGTTGTTCCAATGTGGACATTTGATGCCCCACTCCTAGATTTTTCCCTTTTTTACTGTTTCAAAAATTACTTTTTCTGTTGAAAGATTCTGCTTCTTTTGATCATTAAAAACAAAATACATTTACCTGACTTTAATACATTATTATTTCCATACTCAATTAAATTTCAGTTAATAATCAGTAAACAATCATGACAGGGTTCTGCTAAAAGTCTAGATCAAATGTCTGAACTGGCAAGTGTTAAAGCCTTTTTCATGTCATGTAGCTTGAAAAGATACCAGCTGATGGATACCGGTTAGAGATTCTTTTCATGTGATGTGGCAGTAAGACATTTTTAGTATATTTTCCTGGTGAGACACAGATGATCCACAGCACAGTAAGACTTTTTTGGGAGACAGGTTACTTGAAAAGACACAAGATTATCCATAGTGGTCAGAAATCATGTATCTGTTGTGTGCATCCAAACAATTGTACAGGCAGGTATCTGGGGAGAAATACAAGATGATCCTTACTGGTCAAAAGTCAAGTGCGTCCCGTTGGGTGCAAAAGAACTGTGCCTTAAGCATTTTTGTTCCCAATCCAGATAACATGAAAATAAAAGACAAACAGTGATCCAATACTGATCTGAAACAAATTTTGTGTACACTAGGACTTAAGTAAAGGCCGGGTAACATGGCACACCACCGCACACACGACACACACAGCACACATCAGAGACAGTACAAGTTTGTCTAAATTGGTTTTATACAATGTGGCAGTATGATGTTAAAATGTTGCTCAAAAGAATGAATGTCATGTGAGTGGATAGTTCTAACATTGGCTTGAAATCAGGAAAAAATATACCCGTGTCTTTACTGGTCTGATGAAGACTTTGCATAGGCTGTTTACTTTAGTTGATAATGCCATGAGCCCAACGTGGTAAGGAAAAAAAAAGCATTTAGTTCTGTCGAGTGCACATGGGAAAGAAGCCTGAGAAATTTGATACACTGTGATTGTTTACTAGGGGATGGTTCTTTTGTGGTTTTTTCAGCATGGTGTGTGTTTGTCTGTGTGTGTGAGTGCGAGTGTATACGCAGTGCAGGCTCAATGTTGCTGTTTATAAAACAGCATCTACAAGATGCAAAAAAGAATTGGAACGTAGGAAAGAGTAATTTGGGGAAGAAAGGAGAGAGGTGTTCACAATGGCCTTTGTTGTTAGGGGCAAATGTTTTCTGAAGACTTTGAGCAATGTGTGTGTGCATGTACGAAATGTGTGTGTATGTAAACAAACATGATGTTTTTATGGGAATTGATTCTCAGTCGCATTTTTTTTCAGATGAATGTGCAATCAGAATCTTGTTTTGACTGAATATTGTGGGTCTCCTTTTAATTATTAGGAGTTTTGAATTTGTTTTTTTGTGGTTTGTATGTTTTCATTCCCGTCATTAAAACCAAATGAATTTTGTGTACTTTTTGTTTGTTGTTGTTGTGCAGGAACTGTGTATGAATGTTGATCTATCCACACTTAAAAATTTATGTTCATTGTTTCTCTCAATCATTCACCAATGTACTCATTTCACTTTCTTTCTCTCTGTCTGTCCCTGGCTGTCTGTCTGTCTGTCTTCTGTCTCTCACTGTCAATGTCATCAGTCTTCACAATGTACAACCTTCACATGCTCAGCCACACTAACACACATGTACATACAGTCTATGCAATCACAGTTGATTCTTTAATAGAGAGAAGATTCAATGATGATTTCTGTTGTTATAGGACAGTTTGGGATGTTGATTTGGCACAGAATGTTTGTCTAATTGAACAAACGAAGAACTTTGTTTTCTTTTGTTGCTGGGTTGTAGCAGGACTGTGGATGGGCATTTTCAACATGAAATTGTGATGCGATTGAACAATACATTCTCTGTATAAATGCAAACCAAATATAGATGGTGTAAAATAGGAGTCACACATGTACTGATGCTGGCCGGAGTCATGAAATGGAATGGAGCACAGATGGGGTCACACATGTACTGATGCTGGAGTGACACATGTATTGATGTGGAGTCACACATGTACTGATGCTGGACGAGTCATGAAATGGAATGGAGCACAGAATGGAGTCACACATGTACTGATGCTAGAGTCACACATGTACTGATGCTGGAGTCACACATGTACTGATGCTGGAGTCACACATGTACTGATGCTGGACAGAGTCATGAAATGGAATGGAGCACAGAATGGAGTCACATGTACTGATGCTGGAGAGAGAACAGGAAAACACCGATTCAGACTCACTTGCTTCTTCACACATTTTTGGGCGAAGTGGCCTAAAAGCCGCCTATTCCTGTTCTCTGCAAGTAACCAAAAAATAACGACCCTACAAACAAATATACTGTGTAGGGTTATCTGTTTTCAATACTAATTTACTAAACTTTTCAGATTTTAATTTTTGCTTAATCCTGTGTGTTTTTCTGGTCATTTTCAATAACATCATTTTCGCGCAAACATTCTTCAAATGAGTCTTTGTCTTTCATGTGAAATTAAAATACAGTCTTTAACTGTTCTCTAAAGTCTTTTAAAACCGAGTTAGTAATATTTCTGGCATAAAATCACACACTTATCCGCATGCCTTCCGCTGAAAGCTAGTTTTGACAAAGTGTTTCTTTTTAACTATGTCTCTTTTGTGAACGTCATCTATAATAATAGTGTTTGCGTCCTTCAAACAGTCTATATAACTGTTCTAAACACTCACTCAGTTTATTGCTAGGATTAACTAAATATATGTCATTTATCTGTCCATATAAACCTTTTATATGTTGCTTTGTTCCATTTAAGTGTTGGACAGAAAACCACAATATGATTAAAATTATAGCGATAAACTGTTGTAATTGGTCTAGGACAAATATTGTTTTTCCACAACCAGTCTGCCACCCAAAACAATGAGCAATGAGGAGTTTTTGCATAATGTTAACTGCTCCATGGTTTTATAGAAGAATTTATCTAATCCAGTTATTATTTTTATCATGTCCTCTGTTAAAACTTGTTCAGTATAATAAAAACCCTTTTAAGGCCTAAATGTGTAAGATTAATCCAATTTTTGTTCTGTAAGATTGTTTCTATTTAAGTCAACAGTGATTTTGTTGCTTGTTGTTATGATCTTAATATCCTCACCATTGTGAAGAACGACGATGGTAACGTTAAGGCGTTTTAACGTCTAAGTTTTGCCAGCTAATATTAATTCCTTTTATAAGGGCATCACTAACGCCCACACCCATCCCTCTCCACATCTTTAAAGACAGAAATTTCAAATATCATTGTGAAACGTGTCTCCTAATTTTCTGCTTGGAAAGAACTGTAATTTTGTAGAAGCTTTTTTTACAAACTGTTTCTTTTCTGTGGAGGATGTACTGCTTTTTCCTATACGGCGTTATTTCAATCTCTTTCCGACTATTGTCGTCCGGCATAAGACTTACATGTAAAGGGCCAGAGTTGAATGCTTTTCTGAAATTTTTTTGACGGCCAAAAAATGTAAATGGGCTTATGAATTCAAATTTTATGTCCCATTCTAAATATGGTTCTAAATGCCATTTGCTGTCAGGTTTTCGAACTATTTTATATTCATAATGGCCAGCATTATTTGCTCTACATTGCGTAGTTGTTCTAGTTTAGGAAACCTTTGTTTTCGCCAACCTCTTTGCGTTTATAATCACCATCTTTAGTGTACTCAAACCCATACAAAGTGCCTATCTCACCATTCTGTTCAAAGTCCGCAACGTCTGCAAGGTCTTTTAATTCTAAAGTTATACACCTCACAGGCGCTAATGTAACTCCCGGTTCTTCTGGCCCCCGCGACATTATTTTTTAGTACAGTTTTATTATTTTATTTCTAAAACAATGTGCAGATTATCACATTTCACGGCTTTCCCCGTTTTGTCTTTGATTTTTATATTAAATGATCCAACCCTCCCACAAACTAATCTTTTAAACTGTAAATTAGGGAATTGTATAATTTCATAATCGCAATATGCAGCTTTCCTGACGGCAGAGCTCTTAAAACAGTTGAGGGCCCTTCCGTCATATAAGTTTTCATCTGTGCTTAGCTCATCCAAATGAACATAGAGTAATGAATGTAATGCAAGATCGAGCGGACTTTCCCCTCAAACGTAGTTTCATCTGGCGAAACACTAAAACTATGAGCGGGTAGATTGCTAGTTGTAAAGCCTAGCATTTTAGCTAGCTCTCTATCAAAATCGTATTTTGCTTCTTCAGGTTTGAATGTTAATATTTTTTTTAGATTTGCATTTGTTAAGTTTAAGAGTAATGTCTAAGTTACTCATTGCTTCTTTTAGTGAGCAAAACCCGTAATAACCATCAGGTATTGTTAACTGTTTAACGTCGTTTGTTCTCCTTTTCATATTTTGTAATCTAATTATTCTTCCTGGCTTCAGTTATATTAAACCATACGACTTTGTAGAATATTTCATGGAAGTGCGACCATTTTGGTTCCGCAATCGTTCTTAACAGCATGTTCTAAAAACGAAGGGCGGTCTTGGGTTGTTATTGTTACAAACATTTTTTAAAACCAAATTAAAATGAGTGCATTCAAATATACTGATGCAAAATATTCTTGTTGGGCCGCACTACAATCTAAAAATATAACAACTGACACCCTCGACATTTCTGTGACCCAGGCTGTCGCTTTTCATAAAAAGGTGAGTACTCCATTAAACAGATATCTTAACCCCCCTATTAAAAAGACTACATCGCGAAAGCGTGGGTTTAGTCATCCGATGCAGTTTTACCAGAACCAGTTAAACTTTGCCGTGTTTTGTGCATCAACTGGGTGTGTGGAGTGTCGTATGCTGATCACTTAAATCATCCTGATCCTTTGGTGAGGTCAGTGTACAGATTTCATTTTTATTACACCTTTAGACGTATTTTGACTGAACTGCGAGCGCCATTGCCAAATGACAAACCGTTTAATCCATTCAGCAAACATAATAGACATGAAGGCTTTTGAAAGGATCTGTAACGAATTCAATATTAACACCAAGACGGACTTTAGACAAAAGTTGGATCTTAATCATGGCTTAGGCACCCCTTATTTTTGGGGCATGCACAGAAAGTTTAAATTTGACTGGAATCTCCTTACACATCTTTCTCTTCAAGCGCAACAGCTTTTAACCTCGGGTCCATAGAGCAAGAGCATAAAACAGCATGGACAACATTTATCTTAGACACTTCTAAGGGTCTAACTAGGGCGGGAATAGAACGAATAAACGACTCTATTCGTACTTACGTTTGGTGTTGCTAGGGTCGCAAGCACAGGCAAGATCGAGCATAACTGATCCTTCTACTGGCTTTGACGCACAAAAACAATACTTAGCAAATTTAGAGGACGCCATTAATTCTACAGTTGATTTACCTTCAAGTATTAAAAGGTACCAAATGTTTTACAATACGCAGATCAAAAGTAGACTTTGCTGTTGGCACTGGTTTATACATGCTGCCTTCTGACCTCAGACTCCAGGTAGGAATATAATATAACTATAATAATGAAATTCTTATAGCAGGCAATGAACAGAAGGTTGGGAAAAAAAAAACGACATAAATTCTGGGCCAGTAATATTACAAGCAGTAAACAAACACCCAAGAATAAGTCATCTAATTCCCGAAGTCCAAACCCCCAAAGTCATTGAAGACTCAGCAAAGCTCGCGGACTCTGTTCGCGATGACCATGAATATGAAAAGACAGCGCTTGTTCTTGGATTAACTGGCCTAGGATTACTTGGTCTTATCTTACTAAATAGTAACCAACTATTACGAGAACTAATGTCCATAAGTGCTCGGCCATAAAGCCAACTACTTTGCTTGCAGTAGACAAAAGCCAGCTGGCAATACTCCCCAATATTCCTGGTAAAAGCGTCCACGGCTTTACCAGCTAATTTTTTTAATAAACTTGCAAGATGATCAAGCTGTTTTTTTACCCATGATTTATCAGGCGGAGGTGATGGCGACGGCGGCACTAAACTTTGAACCTCCGCCGCCGCCTGTAATAGCCAACACCAGTGTGCTTATTGCAAATCCTAAGGCTGTTATAACGCTTACTAATGTGACTCCTTGCTCTCTAAACAGTGTTCGTATTCGTTCTGCTAGTGTCGTGTCTTCATATAAAATTCTTTGGATAGTTTCTCTTATTCTGCTCACTTGAGTTCGTAATTGTTTTCGGTTAGTAGACAGCACTTCTAGTCTTGCTGATCTCTCTTGTTCAAGATCTTTTAGTCTTTGGGCTATTCTTTCTTTAATATCATGTCCTAAGTTGGCGTCATCAGCCTCAACGAGTTTTTCTTTTTCTCTTTTTATATGCTCATCTAGTTCACCTAGTTTTGCTAAATTGTTTGTTAATTCGCCTCTAATGGTTCTTAAAGCATGATCAAGGGCGTTAGTTCTCGCATAGGCAATGGGGAATCATTAATTGTTTTTAACGCTGTTTTTCTGAAAAACTGGTTTCTGCTTCTATTGCATTTATTATTCCATCTGCGATTGATTTAATTCTTCAAGTGTCCATGTTTTGTATTTGGTTAGCTGTTGGGAGTTCCTGCAGTGTGTTTTGAAGTTTAGAAAACTGCCTACCGCCCTTAATTTTGGTCTAACAAGGCCAAGGCGATTTTGATCTTTCACACTGAGTCTTTGTATAATTGTACTCTTGGCTAAAACTTTGATGGGTCTGGTTTAGTTGTAAGCCGAACAAGTTGCCCTTGATCGCCCCTTACAAACAAATGACCATCTTCTAATTCAAAATCATTTGGGTCTATAAATTCGGGAGGTTCTTGACCTAAACTTTTGTAAAATGCTACGTGACCGTACTTTCTGTTAATTCACGCTGCATTGAGTGAATTGAGCGATGCCGTGTCAAAGGAGTCATTTCACTCATGTCGTCTCCACGGTCAAAAACATCATAATCTTCTTCATCTACAATTCCTGCCATGTTTTTAAATAATTAACTTTTTATTTTGCTTCATAAAAATGCCAGAACAAGTACATGGCTCGATTCTTGACCCGCATAGAAAGCTGAAAGAACCCCATGGCGTGAAGGGAAATAAGCGGAATATTACTGTTCCAAATAATCCATTACTATTGATGCAGATCAAATTCTTACTGTCAAATTTCCAGACCTAGGAGCGGATGAAGTGATTGTGCCAGGCTCCGCGCGTTTACTTTCAAAATAGCGCTCGATTCAACAACAGACCCAAACAGGACAGTTGTGCAGAATCTGGGGCGGGCAATGTTAAGAAAATTTCTATAAAACTTGAGGGGCAAGAAATATTTTCTTTACACATGCAGACATATTTTAACCTATTCTGATCTATGGCTAACCGGGACTGAAAGGGCTGATCTTGCGTTTCAAGGAATCGAAAATGAAGAAGCACTAAAACATAGAATAGGCGCCGAACTCGCCTCAGGTGCTAAAGTCAGCAAAAAGTCTTTAGCTGTAAGTTATGCGTTTGGAAATCGCTTTTCCATTCCTTAGATTTTGAGTTGTTAAAGCGCATGCACCATACTTTCAAGGAGCATTAAAAGACAGATTGTCATATGAACTAACTTTTAATGTAATACAAACGGGTTATCAAATCAACAGACACCGAAGCAAAGTACAGCATTTCTGACATCTCGTTAGAGTTTGACGTTGTTAGCAACCCTAAATTAGCAGGGCTGATTGAGCACCAATATCTGTCAAGATTACCAATATATTACGAAAGAGTGATTCATCATACAAACATATCCCAAACAGCAGGGCAGACACTATATGGAATTTTAGTTTTAGCGTCGCAGCAAGATCGCTTAAAGGTATTTTATTGCTGTGTGAAGATGAAGAACCGTTCAAAAGAGCAAGTGAAAAGTTTTTTAATCCTAAAATAACGAAAGTGCAATGTACAATTGATGGTAGTCCTAACCAAATCTACGCTAGCGGGCTTAGACCTTATCATCATTTTGACGAAATAAGAAAATTGTTTGGGGGTGGGAGGGGTAGAAATCCAACAGCAGACCTAGTGTCTAAAGATTTACATCTTCACAATGTTAGGCTTGATGATTATTTAACAACAAATACGGTTTATGGATTGACCTAAGGTCAACAGAGGATAATGAGTTGTATGGAAGCGGGAGAAACGTGAGAGACGTAATAAACATTCAAATTGATAAAGAAGAAGAAGCCGATAAACCGCTTAATGTACATTTGTTTTTATTATATGATGCGCGCTGAATATTGAAGAAAACAGATTACAATATGTACTATACTAAATTATTTTTATTTTATAAAAAGCATGTCTGTTCAGGTTTATCCAAATGTGCCTACAGCGCCGGAGATGCAAAAGAAGGGGATAGCAGGCAATTCTGCTGTTATAGAAGCCCTGAAGTAAAAACCTTCAGATTAACCAACATTACACAAATGCAGCAAAAAACTAGAGCAAGACCTTTCAAAATACAGCAAAACCAAACGAAGGTATTCTGCTGTCTTTAATGCTGTTACATATGTCAATACTGGAGCATCGACTATAAGCGCCCTATCAGCAGGAACGAGTGTTGGCCTCTTAGCAACGGGCATAGGCGCACCCGCAGCTTTACCTCTAGGCGGGTTGTCTTTAGCCCTCGGCTTGTGTTCATTAGCCGTAGGTGCTGCTAGCAAAAAAATAAAAACTAAACTCCAAAAGCACACAGCTATGGTTCAACTAATAACAGCTAAACTTAGTTCCTTCAAGCTGATTATAAATAAAGCGCTAGCTGACTCAAACATCACGGATGAAGAATTTAGTCGTTTACAGGCCGATTTTGATGACTATAAGAGACAAAAGTTTGATCTTCAAAGAAAGGCGGGGACAAGTTTTTCTCAACAGCCAGACCCCGAGCAGATAAAAAAGGAATGCTTAAAAAAAGTAAACGAGACATTAAACTCTGTTCTAAACAGCTCACATTAACAACACCAAAAGGTGTTTATACTTTAGTTTATGAGTCCAAGCGCAAAAAGACCGTCGATATTGATTCTGATTAAGTATTTTTTTTTAATTTAAATAAATATTTTGGGTTAGAAAAGAGACTCAACATGGCTAAGATATATGAAGGACAAGCCGAATTTTTTGAAGCAATGCAAGAAAATTTGACAAGAGCGCTGAATGATATTGATTTAGAAGTCATTGACCCAACAAACGTACAGGCAAGTGTTGTTCATGCTATTTCTCAAGTTCCAAGTAAACTAACAATAGACCCGCCAGTTAAAGTAATGTTAGCTGTTTTAATCGACTATGTAACAATAAATGAAGAAAATCTAGAAGTCTGGGTCTCGACTAAACAACAGACTATTCTTTCTCATAACGACTTAACTCCCGGTTGGGCAGACGAACTGCTTACACAGTTTGACGCTGCCGCTGAAGAAGCCAAAATGAGAGGCTCTGGTTGGTCAGAGGGCGAAGTCTTAGAGATCAGATTAAAAACAGTCTAAGTATGCGCCGATTGTTGGCAAGTCTCACATTCCACTACCTCCAGCATTAGTCGCAAAAAAAGCAGTTCTAAACATAAAGAATACAGACAATAAATGTTTTATGTGGTGTGTTCTTGCAAGGCTGCATTACGCCCGCAAAAACGCAAGAGAGAGTGTCTAACTATCCCCTACATCAATGATCTTAACTTTAGTGGGGTGTCCTTTCCTGTTAGCGTAGACCAAATTGATCAGTTTGAAGAACAAAAACAAACAACCAATAACTGTTAATGTTACACATGGGATGAGGAAACAAATCTACAGCCGATTAAAGTGTCCAAGAAAGTCCAACGATTGGCGAGCCAGACAAAAGCCATGTTGACTTATGCTGATGTTTTCACCAGAGGGGCTGCCGAAATACACATTGATACGAACAATGAGTAGATTATTGGCTCATACTTCAAAAATTGGGCATAAACAAGAATTCTGCAGAAAATGTTTAACAAGAATGCCATTTGTTCAAGCCGCAAGCGAACAAAAAACATTGTATCGGCCCAGTTGACTGTAAAAACAGAACAAATTACGCCCCCACCCGGATCTAAAGTTAGTTTTAAGAACGGGAAAAAAAAACTGAAAAATTCCCATACGTAGTTTACGCAGACTTCGAGTCGCTTATTGTTCCTTATGAAGGGCAGCACCACAAAAACTTCGAAAAACAGTCTTAATGAGTAATCATAGATTTGTTCATTTGCCTTCATTTTTGTTAGGTCGGATGGCGTTTATTCAGAACCAGAATTATATAGAGGACCAGATGCTGCAGAAACATTCTTAAAACGCATGCAGCAAGTGGCAATGACGGGTTCAATAATCTGAATTTTATCTGAAATCATAATGACGCCGGGAAGACCAACAACAGTATGACTCAGCCCCCACTTGTTGGATTTTGCGGTTTAGAGAAACCCCCCAAAGAGTGTAAACCCCCACGTAAGAGACCAGATCAACATAGGGGGAAGTTTAGAGGAGCAGGGCATAACAATGAAAATCTTCAATAAATTTTGATCCAAAGACATGAAGTGCTGATTCTTTCAAATTGCAGGTTACGACTCTCATCTTAATGCAAGCAGTAACCAACGCTTCAGGGTAGCATGATTGCACAGTCATCAGAAAGTACATGTGTTAATCTAATAACATGTTTTTATGACCTTGCAAACATGATGGGATCATTGAGTCCTAGCTATGTCCTTAAGTCCTGCCAATAACAAGAATATTTTGACCAACTTCGTTGAAGGGCGTTTATCTTATGAGTACATGAACAGTTGGGAAAGGTTGACGAAAGATACACTTCCGCCTAAAGGCGCGTTCTTTTCTAGTCTTAGAGGAAAGGACATCAGCGACTCCGATTACAGCATGTCAAGATGCGTGGCAGAAGTTAGAGTGTAAAACGATGGGAGCTATCATGACTCCTACTTGATGGCAGATGTATGTTTGTTGGCGGACGTCTTTGAAAATTATAGAAAGACCTGCATGAAACATTATAGCCTGGATCCCGCGCATTACATTTCTGCGCCCGGATGAGCTGGGACGCTTTCTTAAAGTTTACTGGAGTACAGATTGATTTATTGTCAGATTTACCAATGATTCAGATGATTGAAAACGGATTGCGTGGGGGAATTAGTATGGCGTCGCATCATTACTGTAAAGCAAACAACAAATACTTGGACGACTACGATCCAAGTAAAAGGTCTAACTATCTTATGTATTTAGATGCAAACAATCTGTATGGATGGGCTATGGCGCAATCGCTTCCATTACGCAACTTTAAAATGTACACAGGCGGCGATCCGAAAATATTCAAAAGGCATTAAAGTGGTTGGGCAGTTTAACGCCTGATCAACAGCGTGGTTTCATTCTAGAAGTTGACTTAGAATATCCTCATGAACTCCATGACCTACATAATGACTACCCATTAGCAGCAGAAAGTCTAAAGATGGACCCAAGAGACCCGCCTAAACTGGTGCCTAATCTTCGAGGCAAAAAAAATTATGTCTGTCATTACAGACTTCTGCAATTTTATTTAAGACATGGTTTAAAGTTAACAGCTGTCCATCGTATAATTGCTTTCGATCAAGAACAGTTCATGAAACCATACATCATGAAGAACACTGATCTCAGAACCAAATCCACAGATGCTTCAGAAAAAAACTTTTCAAGTTGATGAACAACAGCTGTTTTGGAAAGACTATGGAGAATCCGCACAAGCGTAAAGATGTCAGATTAGTCACTAAAGAAACGAAGCAATTAAGCTGACTTCAAAACCAAATTATCAGGACTTTAGAAGATTTCATGATCAGCTTTTTTGCATAATGATGAAAAAAAGAAAGTCAAATTGGACAAACCTGTATTTATTGGGTTTACTGTTTTAGAATTATCAAAGCTTTTGATGTTAGAGTTTCTTTATGACTACTTTAAGCCCTGTATCCGAGTCTAGAGTACTTTACACAGATACAGATAGTTTTGTTATAGATATCCCTACTGAAGACATCTATAAAGACATGGAAACCGAAGTAGCTAAAGGGTATGCAGGATGGTATGACACGCCCGATTATCCTAAAGATTCGCCTTTACATTCAATTACTAACAAGAAGGTTTTAGGAAAGATGAAGGATGAATTATCTGGAAAGGTGATCAAGGAGTTTGTTGGTTTAAGGTCAAAAATGTACAGTATTTCGAGCCAGGAGAAAATCATTAAGAAAGCAAAGGGAATATCCCGCAGTGTTGTGCAGTCAAACATATCACATGACAACTACAAAGAAGCATTGTTTGGCAATAAGACTTTTCATCATGACAACGTAAAACTGCGATCTAATCTACATGAGATCAACACAACAGTTGTAACAAAGAAGTCATTAGATAGAACAAACACAAAACGGGTGTTTGTTAATCCAGAGTTTTCATATGCAATTGGGCACTGGAGTACCGTAAATTAATTAAAGCGGAACTGTGTCTTGCGGGATTATCTGCAGTTCTTCTTTTACAAAAGATCTTTGAGGAGCTGGTTGTTTTGTTGTGTCAGTTTCTCGTAAATAATACACGGGCGGATTCATCTTTACAATTCTTTTTATTTCATATGGGTCAACACTCCAAACTGGATCTGTTGCCCTGATGCGAGTGTCCCCTTCTGCTTCCCCCGGTAAATAAAGGTACCTTACTTTCAATCCAAATGGTAATAGTTTGTAGATGAAGACTCTCCTTCAGCAACATTTATTGTTTTCTTTTGATTGCTTGTACTGGCTTTAGCCCTTTAAATTCTTCATTATTCATTGCGCGCAAAACTGAGGGCAGTCTTCTAACCCATTCTGTGTTGCGAGAATTGTCAATCAGCTCTTGTGATACTGGTAGGAAAAAAGTCTTTCGGCTAACTGTTTGTTAAAGTTTTCGACTAAAGCCTGTGATCTGTGAACTCCGGGTGCCTCTTCTAATGGTAACTCTATGTTTTAACAATAATTGATTTACTTGGCCTTTAAATTCTTTTCCTCATCAACTTGAATCATGCGAGGATAAGTTAAAGGACCTCGTTGGTATATCAGTTGTATAGCAACAGCAACAGCAGAAGCACTCTTTTGTGTTAATGGTTCGCATCTTTGTATCTTGAAGCCATGTCAATGACTGTGAGTGCGTACTTAAATTTTTTCGTCTAATCCTATCAGAGGGTAAATATAGAAGGTCCATTTGATGGGTGTCGTTTGGAGTTGTGTTCACAAAGTGCGGCCTCTGTATTCGTCTAGGGGCAGGTAAATAAATTTGCCAATCGCTTGTTTAGATAACCATCTTTTGCTGTTTGTTCACTGACTCCCGCTGCTTGGCTTAGCTTTTTAATTGCTGTGATGCCCTTCCAATATCCTTTGGGCGAATAATAGATTTTGTTCATTTTTTATTCAGCCAATATTATGTGCAACAAAATACACGACGGTCATACCAACGACAATAAACCCGATTTCTTGCATCTTTTGTTTTTCTGATGGTTGATAAAAGTCACTGAATTTTGGTGGGGGCAATGTCTCGATTGGTTTGCCTGTTACTAGATAATATTGTTTATTGCTTGATCAACATTTTTAAATGTGTAAGCTGCATGCCCCTGTCTTTTCAGTGTGTCATTAATAAAATCTAACTGCTCAAGTCTCTGCCTTTCATAGGCGTCTTGTGCAGTGCTAGTTCCTCCATAGCTTTGTTATGTCTTTTTCTTCGCCGTCATTCCCCAGTTTACTAAATGCAAAATTACTGCCGCTAAAAGCAAGCGCTTCACCACAGCGCGCCTATCATTATTGCGAGTGAAGCCATTTTTATAAATGTATTTTTTTCTTACATATTTATATTGTCTGGAATTATTCCTTGCTTAATAGAAAATCTTTGTGGCAACCGAAGCTGCAATGTTTAGCAATCAGCTTTGCTGAATCCTCAAAGTCTAGTTTCCCAAGATCTGCTGGTTTAATTCTTAACAGGCTTTTACCAAGCATTGAGTATCCTACACTTAGCCCTCCAATAACAGCAGAATGGTATACAAGGTTAGCAATAGTTTTTTCGGTGCTCATTTTTATAAAATAAAAAAAATTATAATTATTAAAAACATAAAACAGTGATGATCTCCTACAGCTACAAGGCGGCCTAAACCTTCCCCAACTTATGAATGACCAAGTTGATGATCAAGCTATTATGCCCAAAAAGGAAAGGCTGTATTCTTTGGCAGCATGTGGGGGGAAAAAAAAACAGTTCCTCGGAACTGAATTCAGCATTGAAACAGATTTAACAGAGGGCGCCGCAAGACATTATAAAGTATTATAACAGGTATGAGGCGCAGTTGGGGTCGAGAATGGTAAAAAGCGTTGGGCAAAAAGGTTCTTAGTTTGTACACTAAACTAGTCAGTAGATTTGCTCCCCTTGATTCTGAACAAGATTTTTACGTTGATTTAACGCAAGATCCAGTTTTAACAAAAGTCATTAGAGTCTCTAGGGTGTGATTTATACTATAGATTTGGAACATTTTTTATCGCCAGTAATCATGGGTTAATAACTTTTAATCATATAGATTTTATTTCCCTTCAAAATGAACGATCTGGGGGAAAAACAGCAGAACCAGAAAAAACTGAATCAGGTGGAGAAAGTAACCAAGCCAGAAAATCAGCAGAAAACGCTGAATCAGGTGGAGACCATTAAAAATCCTGGGCGTGTTGAAGCAGGAAAAAAATTAGCAGGGGTGGACAGACAAAAAAAAATTAATGTTACAGAATATGACTCATCATGAAACATAACACCGCCAACGCCAGAACAAGTTTTATTCAATGCCAGCTATAAAAAACTCCATGTGATACAAGGGCCAAAGTCTTCATGGGAAAATTGAACTTAAAACTGTTTTCCATTTTTGGCGCCATTGTGTGTTGGGGGGCAGTTATTACGGCTATAAAATTATAAAAACGCTGGCGGAAAACAAGAGCAATCAAAAAAATTGAACCACTAATGCAAAAAAGACACCGCAGCAAACGCAAAAACAAAGCATCATTTTGATATTTATAATGGGAAAAATATTTTTAGAACTTAATTTTAAATTTTTAATAAAATAGATCATGGGCGTATTATAAAAGATGGTGTCATAAATTTTGGGGGGGTTTTTTAAAAAAATTTGGGAAAAATTTTAATGGGTTGTTTGGGGGAAAAATTTTGTTATTTTGGAAAGGGTTTTGGGGGTTTGATGAAGGTTTTTTGGGGGGGGGGGTTTTTTTTGTTTTTGTA
>JAFLJL010002998.1:0-10000 GCA_018398815.1 Conus ventricosus
TGTCCATGAACATGTAGTCATTGAGGTCATGTCATACTTCACAGTGATTGTTACACTCTTCATGAACAGTGTCAGTCATTGAGGTCATGTGCAACTTCACAGTGATTGTACACTCTTCATGAACAGTGTCAGTCATTGAGGTCATGTGCATACTTCACAGGATTGTACACTCTCATGAACAGTGTCAGTCATTGATGTAATGGTGCACACTTACAGTGTCAGATTGATAACACTTCATGATACATTGACAGTCATATGATGTAATGTGCACACTTCACAGTGATTGTACACTTCATGGACAGTGTCAGTCATTGAGGTCATGTGCACACTTCACAGTGATTGTACACTCTTCATGAACAGTGTCAGTCATTGAGGTCATGTGCACACTTCACAGTGATTCTCCATACCAACTCGCCTAGGCTTGCGCCCTGGAGAGGACACTTCAGCTTCGCTGCAAAGCGTCGAAACAACACGGGAAGCAGCAGTTTACCGGTTATAAGCCATCCGCTCGATGGCGTAGAGCTGGCGCCAGGGGTTGCTTCCGTCGGTGGGAGAGATCATCATCTCATTGGACAGCTACCGCCCGCCTCAAGCTGGGCAGCCCCCAGCCAATAGGGTGCTGTCTCGCCACAGTTCGCCTGCCTTACTGGGTGCGTAGGGCTCAGGGTACGGAAGTATCTGACAGCGGACTGCAATCACTGCACCAGGCAAAAGCAAGGGAAAATCAAAATTAACAAGAAAAACTCCAGCTCTCAAGCTTGGCACCTGGAATGTAAGGACAATGACTCCTGGATTGTCGGATGACTTCCAGGCTATTAGCGATGCTCGAAAGACCTCCGTCATCAACGATGACCTTGTGAGACTCCAGGTCGACATCGCTACACTGCAAGAGACGAGGCTTGCTGACTCTGGAACCCTCCGAGAAAAGGATTTTACGTTTTTCTGGCAAGGGAAGAGCGCTGAAGACACCAGAGAATATGGCGTTGGATTTGCTGTCCGGAACTCTTTGCTAGGGATGATAGAACCCTGCCAACAAGGAACTGAAAGACTGCTATCACTCCGCCTCAACACCACCACTGGTCCCGTCAACCTGATCAGCGTCTATGCGCCAACAATCAGCGCCACCAAGGAAACAAAGGACGAGTTTTACGATCAGCTCGACTCACTTATCCAGAGGACCCCCAAAGACGAGCAACTGTTACTGCTGGGTGACTTCAATGCCAGAGTGGGTGCTGACCATGACTCCTGGCCCTCCTGTCTTGGAAAGTTTGGTGTGGGAAGATGAATGAAAATGGGCAGCGACTCCTGGAGATGTGCTCATACCACGACCTTAGCATCACCAACTCCTTCTTCCAGACAAAGCCCCAGCAGAAAGTGTCATGGAGACACCCTCGCTCCAAGCACTGGCACCAGCTAGACCTGATTATCATCAGGCGGTCTGCCTTGAGGTGTGTCCTTCTTACTCGCACCTTCCACAGCGCCGACTGCGACACCGACCACTCGCTGGTGTGCTGCAAGATCAGCTCCAGCCCAAGAAGATACATCGCTCTAGGCCTGAAGGCAAACCTCGCATCGATGTGAACAAGACCACACATCCTGACAAGGCGGCGGAATTACCCTAGCCCTCTCCGAGATGTTCGACTCAGACCCTCCTGGTGGCTCAGCCCATGAGAGATGGGACCACATCAGAGAGACAGTACACAGCACTGCCATGAAGATTTTTGGAAAAAAGCAGACTAAGAACAATGACTGGTTTGAGGCCAACTCCTCCACACTCACTCCAGCCATAGAAGAACGCCGCAGTGCCCACCTGGAATACAAGCGATCCCCCAGCCAGAGAACCCTGCAGGTGTACAGATCTGCAAAGAGCAAAGTACAGAGATTAGCAAGGCAGTGCGCTAACGACTACTGGCTCAGCTATGTCAAAGCATCCAGATATCGGCTGATACTGGAAACATCAAGGGCATGTACGACGGCATCAAAAAAGCAATGGGCCCCACCAAGAAGACTACAGCTCCACTGAAGTCTGCCACGGGTGAGACCATCCAGGACAAGGATAAGCAGATGGAGCGATGGGTGGAACATTATTCCGAATTGTACTCCAGACAGAACCACGTCACCGATGAGACCCTCGATGCGATCGAAAGCCTCCCCCTCATGGCGGAACTGGATGAGAAACCCACCCTGGCAGAACTAGAGAAAGCAATCATGAGCCTGTCCTCAGGAAAAGCACCAGGGAAGGATGGCATACCACCAGAAGTCATCAAGTGTGGCGGCAGTGCACTGCTTGAACATCTGCACAACCTCCTCTGTCAGTGCTGGGAGGAAGGGGCAGTACCTCAAGACATGAGAGATGCCAATATTGTCACATTATACAAGAACAAAGGCGACAAAAGTGACTGCAATAACTATAGAGGAATATCTCTCCTGAGCATTGTAGGCAAAGTATTTGCAAGAGTCGTCCTGAACAGGCTGCAGAAGCTCGCTGACAGAGTGTACCCAGAGTCGCAGTGCGGGTTCCGCTCGGAGAGATCAACCATCGACATGGTCTTCTCCATCAGACAGCTGCAAGAGAAATGCAGAGAGCAGCACAAGCCCCTCTTCCTGGCCTTCATTGACTTGACCAAGGCATTTGATCTTGTCAGCAGAGATGGACTCTTCAACGTCCTAGCGAAGATAGGCTGCCCACCAAGACTTTTGAGTGTGATCCAGTCCTTCCACGACGACATGAAAGGCACAGTGCAGTACGACGGCGCGACATCAGATGCCTTCAACATACGCAGTGGAGTCAAACAAGGCTGTGTCCTCGCTCCCACCCTCTTCGGCATCTTCTTCGCCGTCCTGCTGAAGCACGCCTTTGGGACATCAACTGAGGGTGTCTACCTTCACACCCGATCAGATGGCCGACTGTTCAACCTGGCTCGGCTGAAGGCAAAGAGCAAAGTACGGGTAGTGACCATCAGAGACATGCTGTTCGCAGATGACGCTGCTCTGGCCACCCACACCGAAGCAGAGTTACAGAGTCTGATGGACTGCTTTGCAAAGGCTTGTGATGAGTTTGGCCTGTCAATAAGCTTGAAGAAGACGAATCTGATGGCTCAGGATGCTGAACAACCCCGCATCACCATCAACAACCATGATTTAGAGGCCGTTAGTCAGTTCACGTACCTCGGTTCCACCATCACCGACAACCTCTCCTGGATACGGAGATCAACAGAAGGATTGGCAAGGCCTCTACCACCCTGGCCAGACTATCTCAGAGAGTGTGGAACAACAGCATGTTAACTTTGAACACCAAGATTGCTGTGTATCGAGCCTGTGTGCTAAGTACTCTCCTGTACGCCAGCGAATCCTGGACCCTGTATGCCTTACAAGAGAAGAGGCTAAGTGCCTTCCACATGCGCTGTCTCCGGCGCATACTCGGGATCACATGGAGTGACCGCGTGACAAACAACGATGTGCTTGAACGTGCAAAGATTCCCAGCATGACCACTCTTCTCCGTCAGCGTCGCCTCAGGTGGCTTGGTCATGTGCGTCGAATGGACGACGGCAGGATCCCCAAAGACATTCTGTATGCAGAGCTTGCCTCTGGCAAGAGAACAACTGGAAGACCACAACTCCGCTTCAAGGATGTTTGCAAGCGTGACCTGAAGGCTCTAGAAATCGACACCCAACACCTGGGAAGAGCTTGCTCAGGACAGATCCAGCTGGAGACACACTGTGAACACTGGGCTGGAAGCTGGCGAAGAGAAGCTCCGGAAGCTTGCCAATGACAAGCGCGCACAGAGAAAGAACAAGCAGCTGCTGCCAGCGGCCGACTCGGCCTTCAAGTGCACCAAATGCAGCAGAGACTGCCACTCCCATGTGGGTCTATACAGCCACAGCAGACGCTGTATGACCAACTGAAACATTCGCAAAGGGGGCAAATCCATCGTCTCCCGAGACTAACGGATGCCAACAACAGTGATTGTACACTCTTCATGAACTGTGTCAGTCATTGAGGTAATGAACACACTGCACAGTGATTGTACACTCTTCATGAACAGTGTCAGTCATTGAGGTAATGAACACACTTCACAGTTATTGTACACTCTTCATGAACATGTCAGTCACTGAGGTCATGAACACACTTCACAGTGATTGTACACTCTTCATGAACAGTGTCAGTCATTGAGGTAATGAACACACTTCACAGTGATTGTACACTCTTCATGAACAGTGTCAGTCATTGAGGTAATGAACACACTTCACAGTGATTGTACACTCTTCATGAACAGTGTCAGTCATTGAGGTCATGTGCACACTTCACAGTGATTGTACACTTCATGAACAGTATCAGTCATTGAGGTCATGTGCACACTTCACAGTGATTGTACACTCTTCATGAACAGTGTCAGTCATTGAGGTCATGTGCATACTTCACAGTGATTGTACACTCTTCATGAACAGTGTCAGTCATTGAGGTCATGTGCACACTTCACAGCGATTGTACACTTCATGAACAGTGTCAGTCATTGATGTAATGTGCACACTTCACAGTGATTGTACACTTCATGAACAGTGTCAGTCATTGATGTAATGTGCACACTTCACAGTGATTGTACACTTCATGGACAGTGTCAGTCATTGAGGTCATGTGCACACTTCACAGTGATTGTACACTCTTCATGAACAGTGTCAGTCATTGAGGTCATGTGCACACTTCACAGTGATTCTCCATACCAACTCGCCTAGGCTTGCGCCCTGGAGAGGACACTTCAGCTTCGCTGCAAAGCGTCGAAACAACACGGGAAGCAGCAGTTTACCGGTTATAAGCCATCCGCTCGATTGGCGTAGAGCTGGCGCCAGGGGTTGCTTCCGTCGGTGGGAGAGATCATCATCTCATTGGACAGCTACCGCCCGCCTCAAGCTGGGCAGCCCCCAGCCAATAGGGTGCTGTCTCGCCACAGTTCGCCTGCCTTACTGGGTGCGTAGGGCTCAGGGTACGGAAGTATCTGACAAGCGGACTGCAATCACTGCACCAGGCAAAAGCAAGGGAAAATCAAAATTAACAAGAAAAACTCCAGCTCTCAAGCTTGGCACCTGGAATGTAAGGACAATGACTCCTGGATTGTCGGATGACTTCCAGGCTATTAGCGATGCTCGAAAGACCTCCGTCATCAACGATGACCTTGTGAGACTCCAGGTCGACATCGCTACACTGCAAGAGACGAGGCTTGCTAACTCTGGAACCCTCCGAGAAAAGGATTTTACGTTTTTTCTGGCAAGGGAAGAGCGCTGAAGACACCAGAGAATATGGCGTTGGATTTGCTGTCCGGAACTCTTTGCTAGGGATGATAGAACCCTGCCAACAAGGAACTGAAAGACTGCTATCACTCCGCCTCAACACCACCACTGGTCCCGTCAACCTGATCAGCATCTATGCGCCAACAATCAGCGCCACCAAGGAAACAAAGGACGAGTTTTACGATCAGCTCGACTCACTTATCCAGAGGACCCCCAAAGACGAGCAACTGTTACTGCTGGGTGACTTCAATGCCAGAGTGGGTGCTGACCATGACTCCTGGCCCTCCTGTCTTGGAAAGTTTGGTGTGGGAAAGATGAATGAAAATGGGCAGCGACTCCTGGAGATGTGCTCATACCACGACCTTAGCATCACCAACTCCTTCTTCCAGACAAAGCCCCAGCAGAAAGTGTCATGGAGACACCCTCGCTCCAAGCACTGGCACCAGCTAGACTGATTATCATCAGGCGGTCTGCCTTGAGGTGTGTCCTTCTTACTCGCACCTTCCACAGCGCCGACTGCGACACCGACCACTCGCTGGTGTGCTGCAAGATCAAGCTCCAGCCCAAGAAGATACATCGCTCTAGGCCTGAAGGCAAACCTCGCATCGATGTGAACAAGACCACACATCCTGACAAGGCGGCGGAATTTACCCTAGCCCTCTCCGAGATGTTCGACTCAGACCCTCCTGGTGGCTCAGCCCATGAGAGATGGGACCACATCAGAGAGACAGTACACAGCACTGCCATGAAGATTTTTGGAAAAAAGCAGACTAAGAACAATGACTGGTTTGAGGCCAACTCCTCCACACTCACTCCAGCCATAGAAGAATGCCGCAGTGCCCACCTGGAATACAAGCGATCCCCCAGCCAGAGAACCCTGCAGGTGTACAGATCTGCAAAGAGCAAAGTACAGAGATTAGCAAGGCAGTGCGCTAACGACTACTGGCTCCAGCTATGTCAAAGCATCCAGATATCGGCTGATACTGGAAACATCAAGGGCATGTACGACGGCATCAAAAAAGCAATGGGCCCCACCAAGAAGACTACAGCTCCACTGAAGTCTGCCACGGGTGAGACCATCCAGGACAAGGATAAGCAGATGGAGCGATGGGTGGAACATTATTCCGAATTGTACTCCAGACAGAACCACGTCACCGATGAGACCCTCGATGCGATCGAAAGCCTCCCCCTCATGGCGGAACTGGATGAGAAACCCACCCTGGCAGAACTAGAGAAAGCAATCATGAGCCTGTCCTCAGGAAAAGCACCAGGGAAGGATGGCATACCACCAGAAGTCATCAAGTGGTGGCGGCAGTGCACTGCTTGAACATCTGCACAACCTCCTCTGTCAGTGCTGGAGGAAGGGGCAGTACCTCAAGACATGAGAGATGCCAATATTGTCACATTATACAAGAACAAAGGCGACAAAAGTGACTGCAATAACTATAGAGGAATATCTCTCCTGAGCATTGTAGGCAAAGTATTTGCAAGAGTCGTCCTGAACAGGCTGCAGAAGCTCGCTGACAGAGTGTACCCAGAGTCGCAGTGCGGGTTCCGCTCGGAGAGATCAACCATCGACATGGTCTTCTCCATCAGACAGCTGCAAGAGAAATGCAGAGAGCAGCACAAGCCCCTCTTCCTGGCCTTCATTGACTTGACCAAGGCATTTGATCTTGTCAGCAGAGATGGACTCTTCAACGTCCTAGCGAAGATTAGGCTGCCCACCAAGACTTTTGAGTGTGATCCAGTCCTTCCACGACGACATGAAAGGCACAGTGCAGTACGACGGCGCGACATCAGATGCCTTCAACATACGCAGTGGAGTCAAACAAGGCTGTGTCCTCGCTCCCACCCTCTTCGGCATCTTCTTCGCCGTCCTGCTGAAGCACGCCTTTGGGACATCAACTGAGGGTGTCTACCTTCACACCCGATCAGATGGCCGACTGTTCAACCTGGCTCGGCTGAAGGCAAAGAGCAAAGTACGGGTAGTGACCATCAGAGACATGCTGTTCGCAGATGACGCTGCTCTGGCCACCCACACCGAAGCAAGTTACAGAGTCTGATGGACTGCTTTGCAAAGGCTTGTGATGAGTTTGGCCTGTCAATAAGCTTGAAGAAGACGAATCTGATGGCTCAGGATGCTGAACAACCCCGCATCACCATCAACAACCATGATTTAGAGGCCGTTAGTCAGTTCACGTACCTCGGTTCCACCATCACCGACAACCTCTCTCTGGATACGGAGATCAACAGAAGGATTGGCAAGGCCTCTGCCACCCTGGCCAGACTATCTCAGAGAGTGTGGAACAACAGCATGTTAACTTTGAACACCAAGATTGCTGTGTATCGAGCCTGTGTGCTAAGCACTCTCCTGTACGCCAGCGAATCCTGGACCCTGTATGCCTTACAAGAGAAGAGGCTAAGTGCCTTCCACATGCGCTGTCTCCGGCGCATACTCGGGATCACATGGAGTGACCGCGTGACAAACAACGATGTGCTTGAACGTGCAAAGATTCCCAGCATGACCACTCTTCTCCATCAGCGTCGCCTCAGGTGGCTTGGTCATGTGCGTCGAATGGACGACGGCAGGATCCCCAAAGACATTCTGTATGCAGAGCTTGCCTCTGGCAAGAGAACAACTGGAAGACCACAACTCCGCTTCAAGGATGTTTGCAAGCGTGACCTGAAGGCTCTAGACATCGACACCAACACCTGGGAAGAGCTTGCTCAGGACAGATCCAGCTGGAGACACACTGTGAACACTGGGCTGGAAGCTGGCGAAGAGAAGCTCCGGAAGCTTGCCAATGACAAGCGCGCACAGAGAAAGAACAAGCAGCTGCTGCCAGCGGCCGACTCGGCCTTCAAGTGCACCAAATGCAGCAGAGACTGCCACTCCCATGTGGGTCTATACAGCCACAGCAGACGCTGTATGACCAACTGAAACATTCGCAAAGGGCGCAAATCCATCGTCTCCCGAGACTAACGGATGCCAACAACAGTGATTGTACACTCTTCATGAACTGTGTCAGTCATTGAGGTCATGTGCACACTTCACAGTGATTGTACACTTCATGAACAGTGTCAGTCATTGAGGTCATGTGCACACTTCACAGTGATTGTACACTCTTCATGAACAGTGTCAGTCATTGAGGTCATGAACACACTTCACAGTGATTGTACACTCTTCATGAACAGTGTCAGTCATTGAGGTCATGTGCACACTTCACAGTGATTGTACACTCTTCATGAACTGTGTCAGTCATTGAGGGCATGTGCACACTTCACAGTGATTGTACACTTCATGAACAGTGTCAGTCATTGAGGTCATGTGCACACTTCACAGTGATTGTACACTCTTCATGAACAGTGTCAGTCATTGAGGTCATGAACACACTTCACAGTGATTGTACCCTCTTCATGAACAGTGTCTGTCATGAGGTCATGAACACACTTCACAGTGATTGTACACTTCATGAACAGTGTCAGTCATTGAGGTAATGAACACAATTCACAGTGATTGTACACTTCATGAACAGTGTCAGTCAATGAGGTCATGAACACACTGCACAGTGATTGTACACTCTTCATGAACACTGTGAGTCATTGAGGTCATGAACACACTTCACAGTGATTGTACACTCTTCATGAACAGTCTCAGTCATTGAGGTCATGAACACACTTCACAGTGATTGTACACTCTTGATGAACAATCAGGCCAGCCATTTATGTTCATATTTGAGCAAAGACACTTTCCGACTCTGGGTTGTTCATATTTCCGTGTGTTCTGACTCAAGAGTCTGATAAAGATTTTACCTTGGGAAATTTTCGGCCAGCTACTGCTGGTCTTCATCAGCCCCGACTGACTGGTAGTTGTGGTGGGTGTTGGTCTTCATCAGCCCCGACTGACTGGTAGTTGTGGTGGGTGTTGGTCTTCATCAGCCCCGACTGACTGGTAGTTGTGGTGGGTGTTGGTGTTCATCAGCCCCGACTGACTGGTAGTTGTGGTGGGTGTTGGTCTTCATCAGCCCCGACTGACTGGTAGTTGTGGTGGGTGTTGGTCTTCATCAGCCCCGACTGACTGGTAGTTGTGGTGGGTGTTGGTGTCCTCTGAGTGTCCTCACTGGTTGAGTGAGGGGTGTTCAGCACAAATGGGGGGCAGGTCATAGCCACAGTCTCTGTTCAAACTTGGTTTACTCTCCCTGATTTCTATTACAGTTCACATTCTTTCAAGTGAGAAAGAACCGTGCCTTGTCGCCATATCATTTCTGCACATTTAGCTAATCATCTGGCTGATTCAATTGTTCTGAGTCTAAATAGTTCATTGTCCAGAAAACTGCCTGTAAACTCTTTACGACACATACAAAAAAAGTCATCTGTCTCAACTGCTTCACTCTGCCCTTTCACATGCAAATACAATTGCTCATATCCAGATATATGAATGGGTGCGCATGTGTGTGTGTGCAAGAACGTGCGCGCGCGCACACACACACACACACACACACACACACACACACACACACACACACACACACACACACACACACACACCACACACACACATGCGCGCGCACGCGCGCGCGCGCACACACTCACACGTGCACGCCTTCTTCCTTGCGCTGAAGCCTGAACGATCTAAAGCGACCAAAGCTAAGTGAATTTTCGTTGTTTTACTCGTTTGTTTATCACCAGACGAAGACCTAAGAGGTCGAAACGC
>JAFLJL010002998.1:15000-17500 GCA_018398815.1 Conus ventricosus
CTGATACTAACCAATCTGCTCAATATCTAACCCCCCACGCACCCTCCGTTTCCCTTCATCCCTCTTTTGCGGTTCCACGCCCCCAAGCCAGCCCTTTTGGCCCGTGCCTTCTCTGTTTCTGGCCACTCCCCTGGAACAAACCTCCCTCTCGCCCTCACTGCCTACTTTTTCTCTTTTAAACTGCCAAAATCCCCCCGTTTTTCCAAAAGGTTTCCCCCACGATCCCTACTTTCTCTTTTTTTTCACGCTCTTAAACCTCCCCTCTGTTTTTTCCCTAAAGTCTTCTCCCGATACCTACTTTCTCTTCTTTTAACATGCTTTAAACCTCACCTCTTTTTTTTCCTAAGATCCTCTCCGACCCCTTTACCCCATGCCCCTGTATCCACTCGGGTGGGAATGAGATGTAAAGTTTTACATACCTTTTATCTTTTTCCTCTTTTTGGCGCTTCGTTCGCCATAGGACATCAGAAAAGGGGTTTTGGTGTGTGTAGGTTGTGTGTGTTGGTGTGTGTTGTGTGTGTGTGTGTGTGTGGTGTTTGTGTGTGTGCGTGCCGTGCGTGCGTGCGTGCGGGTGTGTGCGTGCGTCGTGTGGCGCATGTGTGCGTGTGTGGGGGTGGGTGTGGTGTTTGTGTGTGGTGGTGGTGTGTGGGTGTGTGTGTGCGCGGCGCGTGGGTTGCTGCAAAATTTTGTACAAAATGCTTTTCTTTTTTAAATTTACTTTGTTGAGCCATAGGTTCCACAAGCGGTGCGCGCGGCGAGTGTTGTGTGTGTGTGTGTGTGTGTGTGTGTGCGTGGCGTGGTGCGTGCGTGCTGCGTGCGTGCGTGCGTGCGTGAGTGCGCACCGCCCCACGCCCCACGCGCCTGTGTGTGTTATTTTATTTTGTACAGGGTTTTTCCCCTTTCTTTTCCCTTTTTTGACCATAACACATTGCATTTATGTGTGAGTTGCTGCGGTGTGTGGTGTTGTGTGGGGGTGTTGTGTGGTGGGTTGTGTGTGTGTGGTTGGTGGTGCGTGCGTGCGTGGTGTTTGTTGTGTGTGGGTTGGTGTGTGTGTGCGCGCTCGCGCACGTGTGTTGGTTTTGTGTGTGTGTGTGTGGTGTTGTGTGTGTGTGTGTGGGGGTGTGTGTTGTGTGTGTGCGCTCGCGCCGTGTTGTGGTCGTGTGTTTTGTGTGGTTTGTTGGTGTGTGATGTGGGTGTGGTGTGTTTGGTTGCGTGCGTGCGGCGTGCGTGCGTGCGTGCGTGGGTGCGTGCGTGCGCTTGTGATGTGTGTTGTGTGGTGTGTTGTGTGTGTGGTGTGGTTGTGTGTGCGTGGGTGCGTGTGGTGTGCGTGTGTGTTGTGTGTGTGTGTGTGTGTGTGTGTGTGTGCGCGGCCCCCGGGCCCTGTGTGTGTTAAAGTTTTTTTGCCATGTTCCCCTTTCTTTTCCCTTTTGTTTAGAGCCATAACACATGTCTTTTTGTGGCGAGTTTCGCAGGAGTGTGCGTGTGTGTGTGTGGTGTGTTGTGTGTGTGTGTGTGTTGTGTGTGTGGTGTGTGTGTGGTGTGTGTGTGTTGTGTGTGGGGTGTGTGTGTGCGCGTGTGCGCGCGCGCGGGGGTGCATGGTAATATTTGTCAAAAATCTTTTTCCCCAAAATACTTTTGTTTAGACCCCTATGGTCCCAGCGCGGTGCCCGCGAGTGTTGTGTGTTGTGTTGTGGTTGGTGTGTGGTGTGTGTGTGTGGTGCGGCGTGCGTGCGTGCGTGCGTGCGGGTGCGTGCGTGGTGCGTGGTGCGGCGCGCGCGCGCGGCCCCGCCTGTGTGTGTTAATATTTATTTTGACAGGTTTTTCCCTTTCTTTTCCTTTTTTTAAACCCATAACACAGTGTTTTATGTGTTTCTGCAGGTGTGGTGTGTGTGTGTGTGTGTGTGTGTGTGTGTTTGTGTGTGTGGTGTATGTGTGTGTGTGTGTGTGTGGTGGTGTGTGTGTGAGTGTGGCGTGCGTGCGTGCGTTCGTGCGTACGTACGTGCGTGCTGCGTTTTGGGCGTGCGCCGGCGTGTGGTGGTGGGGTGTGTGTGTGTGTGGGTGTTGTGTGTGGGTGTGTTGTGTGTGGTGCGCGCGCGCGCGCGCCTGATTGGGTTAATAGTTTTTTTACATGTTTCCTTTCTATTCCTTTGTTTATACCCCGTAAAAAATGAACATGTTGTGCGAGATTTTGCAGGAGTGTGCGTCGGTGTTGTGGGTGTTGTTTTGGGTGTGGGTGTGTGTGTGTGGGGGTTTTTGTGTGTGTGGTGTGTGTTGTCTGAGTGTGTGTGTGTGTGGGGGTTTTGTGTGTGGTTGTGTGTGGGGGTTGTGTGTGTGTGTGGGGGGTGTGTGGTGTGTGTGTGTGTGTGTGTGTGGGGGTGTGTGTGCGCGCGCGGCGCAAGGGGCCTTTTGGTGTTAATGTTTTTTGGTAATATTCTCCTTTTTTCCTTTGTTTGAGCTTAACACTGTAGCAGTGTGGGAGTAGTCTGCGGGAGGTGCGTGT
>JAFLJL010002999.1:0-10000 GCA_018398815.1 Conus ventricosus
GGATGACAGGGGGGTGAAAATTTCATGCTGTGAAGGGACCCGTAATTATTGACACGTGCGTTGACGGAACTGAGGGGTGATTGACCCCGTTCTGTTTTACGGGACACCGTGAGAGTGATTGACACGTTGCTGTTGACAGGACACCGTGAAGAGTGATTGACACTGCTGTTGAAGGGACCCGTGAGAGTGATTGACACGTGTTCCAGGGACACCGTGAGAGTGATGACACGTCTGTTGACCGGAAAACCGTGAAGTGATTGACACGTGCTGTTGACAGGACACCGGGATTGACAGGCCGTTGCGGGCACCGTGAGAGTGATTGACACGTGCTGTTGACTAGGCACGTAGTGATTGACACGTTCTGTTTACTGGGACAACCGTGAGAGTGATTTACACGTGCTGTTGACAGGGACACCGTGAGAGTGATTGACACTTCTGTTGACTGGACACCGTGAAGTGATTGACACTTCTGTTCTGGGACACTGTGAGAGTGATTGAAAACTTCGTTGACTAGGACAACCGTGAGAGTGATTGACACGTGCTGTTGACTAGACCGTGAGAGTGATTGACACGTTCTGTTGACTGGGGCCCCTGAAGTGATTGACACGTTCGTTGACTGGGAAACCCCTGAGAAATTTATTGACACGGCTTTTATAGGACACCGTTGATGATTGACACGGGGTTGACTGGGACAACCGTGAAGGATTGACACGTTCTGTTGACTAGACACCGTGAAGTGATTGACACTTCTGTTTCGGGCACCGTAGAGTGATTGACACGTGCGTTGACTAGGACACCGTGAAGTGATTACTCGTTCTGTTGACTGGACAACCCTGAGAGTGATTGACACGTTCTGTGACTGGGACACCCTGAAGTGATTGACACGTTCTGTTGACTGACACCCTGAAGTGATTGACACGTGTGTTGACTAGGGGCACCGTGAGAGTGAAATTTACACTGCTGTTCTGGGACACCGTGAGAGTGATTGACACGTTCTGTTGACTAGACACCGTGAGAGTGATTGACACGTTCTGTTGACTGGGGCACCGTAGGGGTTGAAAACGTGCTGTTGGGCTAGGACACCGGAGAGTGATTTACACGTTTCGTTGAAATGGACACCCCTGAGAGTGATTGACACGTTCTGTTGACTGGGACACCCGTAGGATGATTTACACGTTCTGTTGACTGGGACACCCGAGAGTGATGACACGTTCTGTTGACTGGGACACCCTGAAGTGATTGACACGTTCTGGGTTAACTGGGAACTGTGAGATGATTGACCTTCTGTTGATGGACACGTGAGAGTGTTGACCGTTCTGTTGACATGGACAATTTTGAGAGTGAATGACAACGTTCTGTTGACTGGAACACTGTGAGAGTGATTTACACGTTTTGTTGACTGGACATCGTGAGAGGATCGACACGTTCTGTTGACTGGGACACCGGAGAGTGATAGACACGCTGTTGACTGGGACACCGTGAGAGTATTGACACGTTCTGTTGACTGGGCACCGTGAGAGTGATTTGATACATTTGTTTTTACTGGGACACTGTAGAGTTTGATACGTTCTGTTGACTGGACACTGTGAGAGTGATTGACACATTCTGTTGACTGGGAACTGTGAGAGTTTGACACGTTTCCTTTTTCGGGAAACTGTGAGAGTGATTGACACGTCTGTTGACTGGGACACTGTGAGAGTTTGACACTCTTTTACTGGACACTGTGAGATGATTCACACGTTCTGGGGATGGGACACCGTGAGAGGATTGACACTTCTGTTGATGGGACACTGAGAGGATTTAAAACACGTTCGTTTACAGGACAACCGTGAAAGTGATTGACACTTCTGTTGACTAGGACACCGAGAGAGTGATTTTACACGTTTGTTGACTGGACACCGTGAGAGTGATTGACCGTTTCTGTTTGACGGGACACCGTGAGAGGGTTGATACATTCTGTTTACTGGGACACTGTGAAATGGACACTGTTGATGAATGACACTTCGTTGACTGGGACACTGTGAGAGTGATTTACACGTTCTGTTGACTGGAAAACTGTGAAGGATGACACGTTCTGTTGACTGGAACCGTCAGATTGATTGACACGTTTGTTGTGGGAACTTGAGAGTGATTGACACTTCTGTTGACTGGAAACTGTGAGAGTGATTGATACGTTCTGTTACAGGGACAAACCGTGAGAGTTTTACACGTTCTGTTGACGGACAACCGTGAGAGTGATTGACACGTTTGTTACTGAGAACATTGAAGTATTTGCCCTTATGTTGACTGGGACACTGTGAGTGTGTTGTACTTCGTTGACAGGACCCCGTGAGAGGATTGACACGTTCTGCTAACGGACACCGTAGATTTGACACGTTCTGTTGACTGGGACACTGTGAAGTGATTGAACGTTCTGTTTACTGGCACCATGAAGGATTGACACTTCTGTTGACAGGGACACGTGGGGTTTGACACGTCTTTTAAAAGGACACCTTGAGAGTGATTGACACTCTGTTGACGGACACGTGAGAGTGATTGACACGTTCTGTTGACTGGCACTGTGGAGATTTGACAACGTTCTGTTGACAGGGACACGTGAGGGGTTTGACCGTTTCTGTGACTGGGAAAACTGTGAAGTGATTTACACGTTCTGTTGACTGGACACCGTCAGATTGATTGACACGTTCTGTGACTGGACACTGTAAGTGATTGACACTTCTGTTGACGGGACACTGTGAAGTGAATGATACGTTTGTGACAGGACATCGTGAGAGTTGACATGTTCTGTTGACTGGACACTGAGAGTGATTTACACTTCGTTGCGGGACACTTAGATGATTGACACGTTTTGTTGACTGAGACACTGAGAATGATTGTCACGTTAGTTGACTGGGACACGGAGTGTGATTGATCGTTCTGTTGACGGGACACCGTGAAGTGATTGACACGTTCTGCTAACAGGGACACCGTGGAGGTTGACACGTTCTGTTGACTGGACACTGTGAGAGTGATTGGGACGTTCTGTTGACTGGGGCACCATGATAGTGATTTAACACGTTCTGTTTACAGGGACACCGGAGATGATTGACACGTTCTGTTTTACTGGGGCACCGTGAGAGTGATTGACACGTGCTGTTGACAGGACACCTGAGAGTGATTGACACGTTCTGTTGACTGGGACACCCTGAGAGTGATTGACACGTTCTGTTGACTGGGAACCTGGAGTGATTGACACTTCTGTTGACGGGACACCCTAGAGTGATTGACACGTCTGTTGACTAGGACAACCGTGAGAGTGATTGACACTGCTGTTGACAGCGACAACCGTGAGAGATTGACACGTTCTGTTGACAAGGGGGACCGTGAGAGTGATTGACCGTTCTGTTGACTGACACCCGTGAGAGTGATTGACAGTGCTGTTGACTAGGACACCGTGAGAGTATTGAAAACGTCTGTTGACTGGGGCACCCTGAGATGATTGACACTTTTGTTGATGGGGCACCCTGAGAGTGATTGACACGTTCTGTTGACGGGACAACCCTGAGAGTGATTGACACGTTCTGTTGACTGGACACTGTGAGAGTGATTGACACGTTCCCGTTGACTGGGACACTGTGAGAGTGATTTACACGTTCTGTTGACGCGACACTGTGAGAGTGATTGACACGTTCTGTTGACGGAACACTGTGAGATTTATTGACACGTTCTGTTACTGGACATCGTGAGAGTGATCGACACTTCTGTTGACTGGGAACAACCGTGAGAGTGATTTACACGTTCTGTTTGGACTGGGACACCGTGAGATGATTGACACTTCGGTTGACTGGACACCGTTAAGTGATTGATACATCAGTTGACTGGACAAAGTGAGAGTTGATGGTTCTGTTGACTGGGACACTGTGAAGTGATTGACCATTCTGTTGACGGGACACTGTGAGAGTTTAACGTTCCGTTGACGGAAACTGTGAAGTGATTGACACTCTGTGACTGGAAACGTGAAGTTTGACACTTCTGTTGACTGGACAACGTGAAGATCACAGTTCTTGTTGACTGGACACCGGGAAATGATTGAAAACTTTTGTTGACTGGGACACCCGTAAAATGATTGACACTTCTGTTGACAGGGACGAACCGTGAGAGTGAATTTACACGTTCTGTTACTAGACACGGAAAAGGATTGAAAACGTTCTTTGACTGGGACACCGTGAAGTGATTGACACGTGCTGTTGACTAGGACACCGTGAGAGTGATTGACACGTTCGTTGACTGGACACCCTGAGAGTATTGACACGTTCTGTTGACTGGACAACCCTAGATGATTGACACGTTCTGTTGACTGGACAAACCCCGAGAGTGATTGACACGTTCTGTTACTGGGACAAAGTGAGAGTGATTGACACGTTCTGTTGACTGGACACTGTGAGAGTGATGCGTTCTGTTGACAGCGACCTGTGAGAGTGATTGACACGTTCTTTTACTGGAACAAAGGAGAGTGATTGACCTTTCGTTTGACTGGGGCAACGTGAGAGTGGGTCGACATTCTGTTGACTGGGACACCGTGAGAGTGATTTACCTTTTGTTGACTGGGACCACCGTGAGAGTGATTGACCGTTTTGACTGGACACCGTGAGAGTGATTGATACATTCTGTTGACTGGGACACTGTGGAGTTTGATGGCGTTCCGTTGACTGGACACTGTGAGAGTGATTGACACTTCGTTGACTGGGACACTGTGAGAGTTTGACACGGGTTTCCCTTGACTGGGGAAAATGGAGAGTGATTGACACGTTCTGTTGACTGGGACAACTGTGAGAGTTGACATTCTTGTTGACTGGACACTTGAGAGGATTCACACGTTTTTTGACTGGGCACCGTGAGATGATTGACACCCTTCTGTTGACTGGACACTGTGAGAGGATTACACGTTCTGTTGACAGGGACACCGTGAGAGTGATTGACACGTTCTGTTTACTAGGACACCCGTGAGAGGGGATTGACACGTTCTTTTTGACTGGGACACCGTGAGAGTGATTGACACGTGCTGTTTACTGGGACACCGGAGAGTGATTTATACATCTGTTGACTGGGACACTGTGAAGTTTGATACGTTCGTTGACTGGGACACTGTGAGAGTATTGACACGTTCTTTGACTGGACACTGTGTGAGTTTGACACGTTTCCCTTAACTGGACACTGTGAGAGTGATTGACACTTCTGTTGACTGGGACACGTGAGAGTTTATGACACGTTCTGTTGACTGGGGCACTGTGAGAGTGATTGACACGTTCAGTTGACTGGGACACCGTCAGATGATTGACACATTCTTTAACTGGACACTGTGGAAGTGATTGACACTTTTTTGACTGGGAAACTGTGAGATTGATTGAACGTTTTTTGACAGGGACACCGTAGAGTTTGACGGTTCTGTTGACTGGGACACGTGAGTGATTGACACGTTTTGTTGACTGAGACACTATGAAGTATTTTACACGTTATGTTACTGGGAACCCGGAGTTGATTTTATACGATCGTGACCCGGACACTGTGAAGTTTTTACACGTTTGTTGACATGGACACTGTGAGAGTGATTGAACGTCTGTTGACTGGACACCAAGGGGAGTGATTGACACGTCTGTTGACAGGGACACTGTAGAGTTTGACAAAGTTCTGTTAACAGGGGCACCTTTAAGTGATTTTACACCTTCTGTTTACTGGGACACTGTAGAGTGATTGACACTTCTGTTGACTGGGCACTGTGAAGTTTGACACGTTCTGTTGACAGGGACACTGGAGATTTGACCTTCTTTGACGGACACTGTGAAGTGATTCACAGTTCTGTTGACTGGGACAACCGTCAGATGATTGACACTTCTGTTTTACTGGGACACTGTGAGAGTGATTGACACTTTTTGACTGGACACTGTGAGAGTGATTTTAACCTGGTTGACAGGGACATCGTGAGAGTTTGACATGTTCTGTTTACTGGGACACTGAGAGTGTTGAACTTTTGTTGACGGGACACCGGAGAGTGATTGACACGTTTTGTTGACTGAGACACGTGAGAGTGATTGCACTTTTGGAGGGACACTGTGAAGTGGATTGATTCGTTCTGTTTACAGGGACACCGTGAGAGTGATTGACACGTTTTTGCTAACAGGACACCGTGAGAGTTTGACACGTTCTGTTACTGGACACTGGGGAGTGATTGGTACGTTCTGTTGATAGGGACACCATGATAGTGATTGACACTTCGGTTTACAGGGACACCGTGAGAGTATTGACACTGCTGTTGGGCAGGCACAACCGTGAAGTGATTTACACGTCTGTTGACGGGACACCGTTTAGAGTGATTGAACCCCGTCTGTTGACAGACACCGTGGGGATGATTGCACGTCTGGTTTTACGGACACTGAAGTGATGACACGTTTTTGTTGACGGACACCGAGAGTGATTGACACGTGCTGTTACAGGGACAACCGTAGAGTAATTGCACGTGCTGTGACAGGGACACCGGAGTATTAACAGTGTGTTGACAGGACACCGGGGGAGAGTGATTGACACTTCTGTTGACCGGAACACCGTGAGAGTGATTTACACGTCTTTTTACAGGGACACCGTGAGAGTGATTGACACGTGCTGTTCAGGACACCGTGAGTGATTGACACGTGCTGTTGACTGGACACTGTGAGAGTGGTTGACCTCTGTTTACTTTGACACCGTGAGAGTATGACACGGCTGGTTGACAGGGACACCGTGAGAGTGATGACACGTTCTCTTGACTGGGGCAAACCCGGAGAGTGATTGACACGTTCTGTTGACGGGACACTGTGAGAGTGATTGACACGTTCTGTTGACTAGGACACCGTGAGAGTGTTTACACTGCTGTTTTACTAGACACCGTGAAGTGATTGACACGTTCTGTTTACTGGGGCACCCTGAGAGTGATTGACACGTTTTTGACTGGGGCAAAACCCTAGAATGATTGACACGTTCGTTGACTAGGACACCTGTAGAGTGATTGACACGGTGCTGTTGACTGGGGCACCGGAAGTATTGACACTTCGTTGACTAGGACACCGTGAGAGTGATTTTACACGTTCTGTTGCTGGAAACCGTGAAGTGGATTGACACGTGCTTTGACAGGACACCGTGAGAGTGATTGACACGTTCTGTTGACGGGACACCCTGAGAGTGATTGACACTTCTGTTTACTGGGAACCCGAATGATTTCACGTTCTGTTGACTGACACCCGAGAGTGATTGACACGTGCTGTTGACCCAGACACCGTGAGGAAATGGGTGACACGGCTGTTGACTGGGACACCGTGAGAGTGATTGACACGTTCTGTTGACTTGACCCGTGAAGGTTTTACACGTTCTGTTGACTGGGGCAACCGTGAGAGTGATTGACACGTGCTGTTGACTAGGGCACCGTGAGAGTGATTAACACGTTCTGTTGACTGGGGCACCCTGAGAGTTTTACACGTTCTTGTTGACTGGAACACCCCCAGAGGATTGACACGTTCTATGACTGGGACACCCTGAAGTGATTGACACGTCTGTTGATGGACACGTGAGTGATTGACCCCTTCTGTTACTGGGACACCGTGAGAGTGATTGACACTTCTGTTGACAGGGACACTGTGAGAGTGATTGACACTTCGTTTACTGGAACACTGTGAGAGTGATTGACACGTTCTGTTGACTGGACACGTGAGAAGATCGACCGTTCTGTTGACTGGGACACCGTGAGAGTGATTGACCGTTCTGTTGACTTGGAACCGTAAGTGATTGACAGTTCTGTGACTGGACACCGTGGAGTGATTGATACATTCTGTTGACGGGACACTGTGAGAGTTTTATAAAGTTCTGTTTGACCGGAAAACTGTGAGAGTGATTGACACATTTTGTGACGGACACTGTGAGATGTTTGACACGTTCCGTTGACTGGGAAACTGTGAGAGTGATTGACACGTCTGATTTACTAGGACACTGTGAGATGATTAACAACGTTCTGTTGACTGGACACGTGAGAGTTTGAAAACGGGTTCCGTTGACTGGGACACGTAGTGATTCCCCAAAAGTTTGTTAGGACAACCGTCGATTGATTGACCGTTCTGTTTGACTGGGACACTGTGAGATGATTGACACTCTGTTGACTGGGGCACTGTGAGAGTGATTGATACGTTCTGTGACAGGGACATCGGAAAGTTTGACATGTTCTGTTGACTGGGACACTGTGAAGTGATTGACACTTTTGTTGACGGGCCCCCGTGAGAAGTGATTGACCCCTTTTGTTGACTGAGACACTGTAGAGTGATTGTACGTTATGTTGACTGGGACACTGTGAAGTTGATTTTTTTGACAGGGACAAACCCTGAGAGTGATTGACACGTTCTGCTTTAAAAGGGACACCGTGAAGTTTGACACGTTTCTGTTGACTGGGACACTGTGAAGTGATTGGTACGTTCTGTTGACTGGACACCATGAAGTATTGACACGTTCTGTTTACAGGACACCGTGAGAGTGATTGACACGGGTTGACAGGGACACCGTGAGAGTGATTGACACTGCTGTTGACAGGACACCGTGAGAGTGATTGACCGTCTGTTGACAGGGACACCGTGAGAGTGATTTACACGTGCTGTGACTGGACACTGAGTTTATTGACACTTGTTGACTGGGCACCGTGAGATGATTTACACGTGCTGTTGAACAGGGGCACCGTGAGAGTAATTGACACGGGCTGTTACGGACACCGTGAGAGGATTGGCACGCGTGACAGGACACCGTGAGAGTGATTGACACGTTCGGTTACCGGAACACCGTGAGAGTGATTGACACGTGCCCAGGGAACACCGTGAGAGTGATTGACACGTGCTGTTGACAGGGGCACCGTAGTGATTGACACGTGCGTGACTTGGGCACGTTTAGTGATTTACACGTTCTTTTTTGATTACACCGTGAAGTGATTGACACTGCTTTACGGGACACCGTGAGTGATTGACACGTTTTCTGACTGGGACACCGTGAGAGTGATTGACACTTTTGTGACTGGGACACTGTGAGAGTTTGACACGTTCTGTTGACTAGACACGTGAGAGTGATTGACACGTGCTGTTTTACTAGGAAACCCGTTTGGGGGTGATTGACACTTTTTGTTGACTGGGGCACCCTGAGAGTGATTGACACGTTCTGTTGACTGGACACGGAGAGTGATTTACACGTGCTGTTGACTAGGCAACCGGGAGTGATTGACACGTCTGTGACTGGACACGTGAGGTGATTGACACGTTCTGTTGACTAGACAAAACCCAGGTGAAACACTTCTGTTGACTGGGGCAACCGTGAAGTGATGACACGTGCTGTTGACTAGGGCACCGTGAAGTGATTTACACGTTTGTTGACTGACACCCTGAGGATGACACTTCTGTTGACAGGACACCCTGAGAGTGATTGACACTTTTTGTTGACTGGGGCACCCGAGAGTGATTGGGCACTGCTGTTGACTAGGACAACCGTGAGAGTGATTGACACTGCTGTTGACTGGGACACCGGAAGTGATTGCATTCGTTGACTAGGACACCGTGAGAGTGATTGACACTTCTGTTGACTGGGGCACCGTGAGAGTATTGACACGTGCTTGACTAGGACACCGTGAGAGTGATTGACACTTTCTGTGACTGGGACACCCTGAAGTGATTGACACGTCTGTTTTACTGGGAAACCCCGAAGGATTGACACGTTCTGTTGACTGGACACCCTGATATTTTACACGTTCTGTTACTGGGAGACGTGAAGGGATTGACACGTTCTGTTGACGGGACACCTAGAGTGATTGACACTTCTGTTGACGGGACACTGGGGAGAGTGGGTTGACACGTTGTTGACTGGAACACTGTGAGAGTGAAATTTACACGTTCTGTTGACTGGGACATCGTGAGAGTGATCGACCGTTCTGTTACTGGGGCAACCGGAGAGTGATTGACACGTTCTGTTG
>JAFLJL010002999.1:15000-21728 GCA_018398815.1 Conus ventricosus
GTTCATGTCGGAGTCAATGACTGTCCAGCAGGACCCATCTCCTCCCAAGCATGGAAAGACCTTATCACCGTGTGTAAACAAAGATTTCCCTCCGCTTACGTAGCTATAAGCTCCATTGTGCCGGCGTTTGGACGCCATCAGCTGAATAATTCAATAGCCCCTTCGAACCGAAACTTATACGACTGCTGTACTACCTTACAAGTGGATATGGTAGATAACATTAATTCTTTCGTAACCCCAAAAAGGTTCCCACGTAAAGCGCTGTACAAAGATGTTATTCACCATAGCGCGAGGGAAAGTGCCTGTCTTGCAATGAAATTCAAAGAAGTGCTTCCTCAAAATATTTCCTGGTCAGTACACATTTCTGCACTCACGCGTAAACTTTCTCAGAAATTATTTCAGTTTAACAGAATAAAACACTTTCTCGATCAACACCCTAGAAAATTATTTTCCCATGCATATTTACAACCAGATTTCGAAAATGCATCTACAATATGGGATATGGCTAGTACAAATTGTCTTAAACCCTTAGAAAGCATTTACAGGCGTTCTGTCAAACTTATACTTCTAAAATCATCTTCCCTACAAATTCATGACTACAAAACATTACATATTACATATTCTTCCGTTTCAATTGAGATGTCAATTCAATAAAGCAGTGTTTTTCAACAAAATAGTTAAGTTAATGGACTTGCTCCATCATATCTCTACGAAAAGCTCCGAAAGACGAATCTACGAGACAAAGAGAGAATACAACTTCCCCGTCCTAGAACTGACCTGTATATGACTTCTCTTATATACTCAGGCGGTAAACAATGGAACGAAATTCCTGATGGCATTAAAACAAAGAATTCCTTGGCATCATTCAAAAGCTGCTACAAAAATTACTTATTCAAGCTATTATAATTATAATTCTATTGTTTATTGTCATGTAAATGGCATATATTTGCAATGTATTCAAATTACCCAGATGATGACTCTCTCTCTCTCTCTCTCTCTCTCTCTCTCTCTCTCTCTCTCTCTCTCTCTCTCTCTCTCTCTCTCTCTCCTCAGTTGTACTTATATGTGCAAGTAGGTAAGTGTACATGTATACGTGCATGTATGTATATGTATGTGTGTATATATGTATACACACACACACACACACACACACACACACACACACACACACACACACACACACACACACACACATATGTGTGTGTAAGTGTGTGTGTGTGTATATATATATATATATATATATAGAGAGAGAGAGAGAGAGAGAGAGAGAGAGAGAGAGAGAGAGAGAGAGAGAGAGAGAATAGTAATAAGAATCAACGTTATTTTAATAGAAGTGCTCAACCACAGTGGGAGCGACATTTGTCACATTAAAAGCAAGCTAAAAACAAGCTTAAAACATCAACAGGTCTGTTTCTTGCATGTGCAGTCGTCAGGATGTAGGGGGCTTGTGCTGCCAGTGTTATATACAGATTGCTGTTTTTTTTTCCACGTGTTGCATATGCTTCTCAGGTGTTTTTGATTTTGTTCACTGATAAAAACTTCCATCTGTGTCTGCAATTGTTAACCATTTCTGTTCTAATATTTAAAGTTGCTAATTGTGTATTTACATAGTATAATGTATTTCTCTGTTAGACATAGATTACATCTTTTTGAAATGTTATTATATGGTGCTGCTCTTTTAAGATTTTCTAAGATATGTTGTAGTCTGTGTTTTCATCTTTAAGTTTCCAAATGTATTTACTCAGTTCTGTTTGGTTTTTGTATTTTTCTTTGTTGAATGATTGTTTATGGTTTGCATATCTAGTTGTAAATTGATTTTCAGTGATACCTACATATGTTTCTTCTGCATTCTCTGATGTTACAGTGGCTTGGTACACAATATTGTTGTAAAGGCATTTGTTGTTTAGGGGTCACTGTTCTTTATTGGTACAGTTGCAAGATTTCCTTTCGTCACCCTCATTTTTATCTGTGCTGCTTTTCATTTCATTTGCTGAATCAATGACATTTTTAAGATTCGGCATACATGAATATGATAATTTGATGTTGTTTTTGTTGAATATGTTAAATAATTTGTGGTCTTTTGGCAAAGATGATGTCAAAATTAAAAAAAAATTCTTTCCCTACGTTTGTCTTGAATGTTCCATCATATGGGGGATTGTACCATATGATTTTCCTTTTCCTGTTCTTTCTGCATCTGTTTATATCATTGTCTGGATCGTATCGTAATTCATAATTGTAGCCACTTTTATGTAACGCTTCTTGGGATTTAGCTGTAGCATTGTTGAATGCTGTCTCGTTACATGACAAATTAGATAGTCTTTTATTTATGCCTCTGGGTGCTGTTAACAGTATGGAAAGTGGGTGATTGCTTTTGATGTTTACATAAACAGGCGCATCATTTTTTTTTGTATGGTTTATATGTATGTTGGTTGAGGTCTAACGTTATGTCTAAATAATTCGCTATCTTTTTGTTTGCTTCTATGGTGATTTTTAAGTTTTGATTGTGGAAAATTTTACACAATTCTTTTTTCTTATTTTCATTATTCCTAGAGTTGTCATTCAGATCAGCAAGGCCGTCATCCCTGTACAGTCCGGTTTGTTTTCCAAGGGTTTTTTGAACGTTGGATAACATGAATTGTCCGACAAGTTCGCAAGTTTCGGCACCATCATATGATCCCATTGTAACATCAAAAGTTGAGTTCCTGCTTGTGCTCTTAATCCAGGTTTCATTTTTACTGTGCAGTAAAGTTTTCTTTGTATGGAAAATGATTTCCATTTCTGACCTGATATATCTGTGTACTTGTTGGCAAATTTTATAGCTTCAGTAAGTAGCTTTTCATCTATAGTTGGATAGAAATCTACCATGTCAAATGTTATAAAAACTGTATGTTCTTGTTTTTTTGTTTTTTTAACCATTGTATGACTTCATATGTGTTTTTCCAGAGATTGAGTTCAGTGTTTTCTTTTATGTTTTTTATGGTTTTCTCTAAGATTTTTTAAAACTAATTTTCCCTAGTTCAGATTTGGAAGGGTTTATCAATCTACATGTTGGGTTGTTCAAGAAATTAGAAAATACTGCAGACTCCACCTGACACTGCACCCTGAATAGTCCACCTTCCACTGCACCCTGTAGAGTCCACCTTCCACTGCACCCTGCAGAGTCCACCCCTCACTGCACCCTGAAGACTCAACCTTCCTCTGCACCCTGTAGAGTTCTCTTTTCGCTCTCGCTCTCTCTCTCTCACACTCACTCTCTCTCTCTCTCCTCTCTCTCTCTCTCTCTCTCTCTCTCTCTCTCTCTCTCTATCTCATCTCTCTCTCTCTTATATATATATATATATATATTTGTGTGTGTGTGTGTGTGTGTGTGTGTGGTGTGTGTGTGTGTGTGTGTGTGTGTGTGTGTGTGTGTGTGTGTGTGTGTGTGTAATTCGACAATATTCCGGAAAAAAAATCAAACACCGTATTCAATTCAACATTAATTGTTGGACATTTCACTCCCCCCCCCCCCCCCCCCCCCCCCCCCCACCACATTTTTTTTTTTTTTTTTTTTTTTGGGGGGGGGTTGTCACAGAGACGCAGAACCTGTCCCACACAAACGAATTACTCTGGGTTCACAGACCTAATTATCATAATACAAACTATTTCAAAATCAGACTCCCTCTGCAGCGGACATCATCATCCCGAGGGTCAACCAGGGCTGTCAGGGTTCCCAGACATCATCATCCCAAGGGTCAGGAAGGGGCTGTCAGGGTTCCCCCACATCATCATGCCAAGGGCCAACATTGGGCTGTCAGGGTTCCCCTACATCATCATCCCAATGGCCATTCAAGGGGCTGTCAGGGTTCCCCTACATCATCATGCCAAGGGTCAAGAAGGGGTTGTCAAGGTTCTCCTACATCATTAGCCCAAGGGCCAACAAGGGGCTGTCAGGGTTCCTGTACATCATCATGCCAAGGGCCAATAAGGGGCTGTCAGGGTTTCCCCCTACATCGTCATCCCAAGGGTCAAGAACGGGTTGTCATGATTCCCCTACATCGTCATCCCGAGGGCCAACAAGGGGCTGTCAGGGTTCCCCTACATCATCATCCAAGGGTCAAGAAGGGGTTTCAATTTATGCCATTTGGTCTACTCCCATTTTGCCTACTCAGAAATTCCATTTCGTAGAAAGGGAAAAAAATTCCCATTTGGTCTACTCCATTTGGTCTACTCCATTTCGTCTACCTACCATATGACATCATTTCCCCATTTCGTCTACTCCTATTTTTGTAGACCAAATATTGCAAGATTTTTTTTTATAAGAATGACCACTTTCCATTCCTAGCCAACAAGTGGCAAGTGTTGAGCACTTAACAACTCTTGAGTTGTTATTCAGCTGCTGCTGTAACACCACGAAATGGGAGTAGACCACATGGGAAGTAGACGAAATGGGAGTAGACCAAATGGGAGTAGACCAAATGGGTTGTTTCATGCTGCACGCCTGATTTATGCCATTTTGGTCTACTCCATTTCGCCTACTCAGAAATTCCCTGCGAAGCCTTCATCGCCTACTTCTCCTCGACTTGGATGAAAGACTTCCCTGTGGCCCAGTGGAACCACTGGGAGTCTTCAGGGGACCGCACAAAAACCCGTCTGGAAGGATGGCACAACCGACTCATCCGTCTAGCTGGTCGTGACCATCCCAACATCTACCAGCTGGTCGCAATCTTGAAAAAGGAGGAGGCGGTATCCGAGGTGAAGATTCTCCAACTTCGGACTGGTGGTCTCCCTGTGAGGAAGCGAGCCAAGTGGCAGCGCAATGAACAGGAGGATCAAGCGTCTGCAAACCAAGTTCACTGAGGGGAAGCTGAGCATCGCTGATTTCATGGAATCAGTTTCTCTGTTATGTGGCCTGTAAGGTATATATTTTGTTTTAAATCTACATGTTATTTTAAAACTATTTTAAAATAAAATTCTACATTCTAAATATCTCTGGCATTTTGTGTGTGTACTTGTGTCTTACTTTGTGTCAAAAAGGGAAAAGTAGATGAAATGGGAATGGTGATCAGTATGGAAATAGACGAAATGGGGTAGACCACATGGGAAGTAGACGAAATGGGAGTAGACCAAAATGGGAGTAGACCAAATGGGATGTTTCCGTCAAGGTTCTCCTACATCATTAGCCCAAGGGCCAACAAGGGGCTGTCAGGGTTCCTGTACATCATCATGCCAAGGGCCAATAATGGGTTGTCATGGTTCCCCTACATCGTCATCCAGGGCGAACAAGGGGCTGTTAGGGTTCCCTACATCATTGTCACGAGTTTGTCACGAGGCCTACGACGTTCGACCCACCTAGGGTGGCGGAATTACTTATTTGTTTATTGTCGTTGCTGTTGTGTATCCGTCCCTTAGGGTGGCTTGTGGTGCAGTTGCACCTTGGTGTGGGTTCAGCTCAACTTCGGTCTGCTTTCTCTCTCTCTCTCTCTAATTCCACCGCCCGTGCTATTCATCTGCAAGTTCACGGGTGGCCGGTACCTTTCTCTCGAACTTTCTGTCTGTCGGCCTCTCGCCTGTCTTTTTACCTGTCGCACGTGCTTCGTTCCTTTTAGTTTGAAGTATGCTCACTCTGTGACGCAGCATGGCATGTTGGCCGCCATTTCTGAGGGAGGTTAGCTCTTCACTCGAGCGGAAGATGTCTCTGGGGGCGCCTGCTCCAGTCCTGGTTCTTTACCTTATCGTCGAGAGTTTCAGTCAGTACTTTCAATTCTGCAGTCGGCCTGTAGGAGAGGGACATCATTTCTTCTGTTTCCGCATCTTCGCCTCTGTCCTCTCGATGGACAGAGGGTAGAGAGAGTCCTTTGACCCGCCTCTTCGGGGTCACCCACGGGTAGCTGGTATAAGCATCAGTTTCGTGGTCTGTTTGTTTTGATTTGTTGTTGTTAGCCGGCTTAGTCTTCACTTTTGCGCAATTTTCTTTTGTTTTCGAAATTGTAAGAGAAATATTGTGTGAGACCTTTTCTCTGGTTAATTCAATCTTTAACCTGGCCATTCTAAATTATTTCCAAAATTCTTTCTCCTGTTTATGTATCTGGTGATGCGGTAGTCGGTGGGGAAGGGAGAGAACCTGGTGATTCAGGGTTGGAACTTGCTTGGTCTCGCTCGTCCGCCCTGTTTACATTCGCCGGACTTTTATCCTTCGGCCACGTCTGTTTGTGTGTGCAAGGAGAACGAGTTTTATGTTCACGAGCGTGCGTACGCATGATTTGTCGTTCGGATGCGTGGTTGGAGATTTGTGTTATTTTGAAATGTGTTTATAAAATGTGACAATTATGCCATTGAATTACTATTTGCAAATGTGGTGGCAGTTATTAAGCGATGGTCGCTGTGTTGATTTATTTCTAAGGAAGGAAAACGTTAAGCGTGAGTGAGAGAAGGGTGAAGATAATTCATATTTGTTTTATAACCTGTTGATTTAATGCAGTCTTTTACCTGCATCGTGTGAGAAGACTTGATTCAATGGGTGTACTGTGTGCGTTTAATACACTTCCCCTCGCCCATCATGCGAGTGGCTGATAAGACTTGACAGCAATGGTCAGACGGTATGACGGCAGGGTTCCAGTACCCTTCTTCCTTCCTCTTCCTTCTTCTTTTCCTCTCTCCCGACTCTCCTCCCAGCACGTCCTCCCCCCCCCCGGGGCTTTACCTGGAGCCGAATGGGAAGGGTGGCCCAAAGTGCGGTAGGCCACCCC
>JAFLJL010003000.1:0-22722 GCA_018398815.1 Conus ventricosus
TTTTAAACAAAAAAGGTTTGACAGTGGGCATCTTTTCCCAAACCCCTGTGTAAAAGATCTCGCCCATAAAAGGCATTTTTTTTCGGTTTATTACCTTGCCTCGTCCCCTTTTTGCACAAAAAATGTTTCTGAGCTACCAATGTCGTTTACTGAACACACACAAACACTGGTTTGACTGACCCGTGAGTCCCAGTTGTACTGAACACACACAACCACTGTTCTGAGCTGACCCTGATGAGTCCCAGTGTACTGAAACACCACAACCACTGGTTTCTGAGCTGACTCTAGCTTGACAATGGAAACAGGGGTTTGTCATCTTCCTGTACAAACAGAAATAGTAACTTCATTATCGTGTCATATCTATACATCATGCCATCAACAATGACCAGTAATGATCACACTCCTTCCTTTTATCAGGCAGTCTTATCCAAATCACGGGACTACACAAAGAAACAAACTGACCAGTAATGATCTCACTCCTATCTTATCAGTGCAGTCTTACCAAATCAACGGTTACACACAAAGAAACACGACATTAATGATCATCACTCCATCCTTTTATCAGGCAATCTTTCAAAATCAACAAAGAAAGGAAAGAAGCAAGCCGTATCTTCATGCTGATGTGATGCAAAGCTTCAGAATCAGTAACTGACAATGGGTTCAATGAAGAAAGATAATGTTGCTTATAGCCACCGACCGTAGGCCATACAGGCTGTCCCACGTTAAATCACTCACCATCTAAAAAAAAAATTATTAAAAAAAAAACAAAAAAAAAAAAAATTTCTATATCTCATAAATGACTCGTCTACAAACGCACCAGAAACTTGTAAAAATCTCTCTTCCAAAATCTTAAATCAATGAAAAATTCATCTCTTCAAAACTCAGATCACACAGCGGACATCCTGAAAGGATCTCATGACTCCGCGTAAATGTTGTGTCTCACATCGGCAAGTCCCACACAAAAGAACATGTTTCATTGTGGTGGGCATGATGGAATCACCACGAGCTTCTTCACTCTTAAAAGGTACATGGTAAATACGATGGCGGTGTGCGCGACAGAACCGTTCTCTTACACTCCCGACGTGGAGGGGGAATCCTAACCCTCTGCCTACCGCATGCTTGTATATGACATGAATCCATCAGAAGGTAACTCCAACATACACACTTGCCAAAGAACCTAATAGAAAATTTGTTTTTACTATTATTCTGTAAAAATTAAAAAAAATTCAAAGACATCCTCCATCCAAAACAGCCATTTCCCCATATAGTGAACTGGTACCGAGGAAAAAAAAACAAACGACAACTAACTGACTTCGTGTCCAGTGCTAACAATTTTCCCTAAATTCCTGTACCCACAAACATCATGGATTGAGCACAGAGGATTTTCCAATCTAAACAAATACTGAAACTCAACAAAATAAATCATCTGTATGGTTGCACACAAAATCAACTTTTTTGTAACAAAAACCCAAACTTCAACAATTTTGTTAAAACGAAGGCATCACATACAAGAAATTTGTCTTCTAACTACTGAGGGGAAAAAATAACAAACAATACTGAATACTGGTTAGATGTGATGGAATTCAACAAAAATTCATTGTTGCGGTGGGGCACAAGTGCACTGAGCCAAACCCCCCTCCCCCCCCCCCCCCCCTCCAAACACAACAACTGTGGTGATTGACTGTAAACACTCTTGTGTCACGAAGAACTCCATCTGTTGCTTTTTTGAGTCTGAAAGCGTTATTGTTGTGGTCCAAGTTTAGTAGTCTCATCAAACTTTTCTGGTTCTTTGAGCAGGATAAATGTAATTTTTTGTGTCTGTAAAAGTCTACCACAATTTTCGGATGAACATGCAGAACAAGCTAAGAGATGTTGTCTCTTCTGTACAAAGCAAAATGTACACATTCTGATCTGAAGACGCCGTTCACTGGCTCATCAAACGACAAAGAATCACTCTTTGGGTATCAGCTTCTTAGCCAAACCACGTCCAGTCAAGAATAAGAACCATCTAATTAGCATTATGTTTTATCGATTTTCCAATATCTGAGAAGGGCAGGGCAGAGCTAACTGGCTCATTCACATCGTCATTACGAACGCCTGAATCTTTATAGTGGGAATTTACGGTCCATCAAAATGCATGTCAGCAGCGATCTTGTAGATTGCGATAAAGCTCAAGATTCAAACGACGAATCGTCTGTGTAAATAAGTCAATTTGCTTAAGACGACCTTAAGCCCTATACGCTGCTCCCACGTACATCAAACCAATCAGAAAATAATTCAGTTGCAAATTACTTATGCCAGTTTCCCCAAATTGAATCTGTCTCGAAACAGCAACCAGAATTTAAAATTCAGCTGCGTATCTACAAAATCGCTCATCTCTCAAAAACTCAAGGCGTCACAACGGGAAGTCCGGAACGACTCTTCGGACTCGCAATTGATTTGTGGTATGGATGGTCCAAAGTCTGAAAGCTGTTACCGTGAGCAACTTGCAGGCGGACGGATCTCGTCGACTCTTTAGGTAAGCAGGAAATTCATACGCGCCGTGTGTGCGATACCGTCGTCGACTCTGGATAGGAGTTTTAAGGTTTTGGACGGATCTGAAAGGAGTTTTGTTATACGTCCTGTGTGTTCCAATCCTGGGCCAGAGGTCTCTCACATAATCGTTAATTTTGGGTTTACACTCTGTGAGAGGGAAATAAGTGTTGAACATTCCTCTCTTGTGGCGTTCTGGCTAAACGAATCAACCATTTCTGTTCCCGCCGATGCAACATGGCCAGTAACACCAAGCAAGAGTATGTTGTAACCGTCCGCCTTCAACTTGCTAAAAAGTTCAAAAAAAGTTAAAAAAAGTTCGGATGCTGAAGCCTGCGGCCAGCTATGCTGAAAGACTTACAGCGAATCCGACAGAACCAAGAAAGTCCTCTTTGAAAATGTGAGTTATCTTCAAAGCCAAAACAAGAGCAGTAGTTCATCGAATAGACAGAACATTAATGATATAATCCAACAGTATCTAGAAGGAGCCCAGGGCAGTAGGCTGCACAGGCCGCTCCTCTTCAGACTTGGAACGTCAGTGAAACTTTTTGATAGGATGGGATTTGGACAGAGCTCAGTCATACAAACCTTGTAACGCCAGAGCTGATGTAGACTCTTTGCGAATAGCTGCAGATCAAAACGAATCACTGTGTGAAAAATGTCCACGAGGTTGATCGGATACTTGGAAAAAATACGGAAACACAAACTCCTAGGTCTACTCCTGCATTCCGCACGTGAGGCTGCAGACGAAGACCAAACGGCGGAATATATTTGGGTTGGTTGGCAACTACTTGGAATGAGGGTCAAAGACTAGTCTAGGGCCAGATTCTGCGGTTCTGTGAACAGTCGGATTAATAATTTAAAGAGAAGTTTCAGCTGCGGTTGACAATGAAGGTTCAGCCCCCTCTGCGTACAGGCTGTACACAGGGGTGGTGCGGAACGCTCCAAGAGCAGAGACGAAGCCCTTGATGTGGATAGACCAAGAGTGTTGAGTAAAGAGGGTCTTGCGGAGCCTTTAGAAAGCACAACCGTAGTCCATTTTGGAACGCGGACCAAGGCTCTGTAGAGGTGCAGCAAAGCAAAATTTTTCTTATCCAGCGCCCCATCGGTCAGTGCGCTACTACCCGCAGAACATTCAGGAGCTTTCCTGCAGAAGTTTGAGGTTTTTGATGTGCTGAGAAAGTTGAGTTTCTGGTCAAATTGACTCCAGGTAAATTGGCCATCTTAAAACGCTGAAGGGAGATTTCCCTACTTGAAAGTTCCGGATCTGGAGAAAAACTGAACGGATAATTATGGAAGTGATAACTGCGTCTTTGTGGGAGAAAGGTGGAAACCGTTTTCATCCGCCCTCGATGGATTTTAATCTACGCAAAGCTGGAGCCTGCGTCAGCACTCGTTCAACGCCCAGTTGCGTAGACAGCGAAATTCATCCACAAACAATGGGGCGGCTGATCCCGCTGAACTGATTCAAGTTGTTGATGGGTAATTTCTAAAAGGGCAGGAAAGTATGCTCCCTGGGGACACCCAACTCCGTGCTCGGGAATCAGAGAGATGGTGCAACGGACCTGAAACTGTCGTTCTGCAAAGGAAATTTTGAATTTAAAAAGCGAAGTTGACCTCGAAAACCAGATCGTGGAGGATCATGAAGTATCCCCGACTTCCAGGTGGTATCGTAGGCCTTCTCCAAGTCGAAGAAAATTGCCACTGTATGCTGTCTGTTCAAAAAGGAGTTCCGAAGGGCAGATTCCAGACGAATCAAATGGTCAACTGTACTCCGATGTTTGCGGAAACCACACTGTTCTTTCGCCAAAAGGCCATCGGTTTCAAGTTTCCCATGAGCCTAGCATTGACCATTTTTTTCCATCAATTACAAACACAGCTGGTCAAAGCTATGGGACGGTAATTTGAAGGATTAGAAAGATCTTTTCCAGGTTTTGGGAATTGGAATAATGAGAGCTTTTCGCCAAGAGGGTGGAAAAAAACCTGTAGTCCACACATGGTTGTAGACCTGTAGCAGTATGTTCAGACCTTCTAGCGGAAGATGTTTCAACAGCTGATAATGGATTTCATCTATACCTGGAGAGGAATCACTGCAAGAAAGTAAGGCAGATTTCAGTTCATTTAAGTGAAAGGAAGATTGTAGTCTTCCATGTTGTCGGACGAAAAGTTGCAGGTTGATTTTTCTTTAAGGGCTTTGTTTTTGACAAAAGTGGCTGATTTGTTAGAAGAGGAGGAATTCTTTTCAACGGTAGAAGCAAGCAGATTAGCAACTGCTTTCTTCTCTGTTATTAAAGAGTCCGAAAACTTGAGATGGTTCACAGTGGGACAGGTGTTCTTCCCTTTGATTTTCTTAATGATGTTCCACACTTTTTCTTGGAAGTTTTTGATGTCAGCCTGGAGCAGAAGCTTCTCCAGGACCGACGTTTACTGATTTAAAGTGTGTCTTGATTTAGCACGGAGTTTCTGATGGGCTCGAGCGTTGGGACCCGAAGGTCGTTGGTATACCTGACGCTGAGCCCGTTTCCGAACTTTGGAAATTTGTTGGCATTCTGAATCAAACCAGAGGTGTTTTTGGCATTTGAAGTTTATCGGAAGACACTGGAATACAGGCTTTAGCACATTTGATCATAATGTTTGTCAGAGATTCAGCTGGGTCCGACTCTGAAAAAAACAGTGTCCTGGAATTCCTTAGAAATAGTGGCTGCAAATAGATCCCAGTTTGCTTTCTTATAAATTAGATGTTGAGAGGCAGAGACTGTTCAGTTATGACAGGTTGAAGAAGGACAGGGAAATGGTCACTTCCGTGCAGATCGTCATGGACAGACCACTCATAGTCCAGGACCACGGGGTCACAAAACCGACAAATCTAAACACGAAAGTGAACCTGTGGAAGAGTGGAGGTAAGTTGCAGATCCGTCGTTCAAAAACACAAATCCAAATCCGAAAGGACATCCTCAATTAGCAGACCTCTGGATGACGTACCGACACTACCCCAAAGAGGATTGTGACCGTTAAAGTCACCCAACAGCAAAAAAGGTCGAGGAGTTCTCCTATCAGACTGATAAGGTCCTGACGACAAACCGGGACTGAAGGAGGTAGATAAATAGAACAGATTGTTACAGTCTTGTGGAGAGTGACTCTCGCAGCAACAGCTGGAAGGGAGGTAGACAGAGCGACAGGACTATATACAGCAAGAGTTTTGTGTATGAGAAGGGCAACACCGCCCGACCGTCCCCAACGTGGATGGTTGTGCAGGATTTGAAAGAATATTAAAGCCAGAAAGAGTAAAGGTCTTCTGGCTTTGAATTTGAGTTTCCTGAAGAGCCACGACGGAAGGTTTTATAGACTGACACAGAAGCTGCAGCTCCTCAAAGTTGGAATTTAATCCACGGATATTCCATGGAATATTGTACTATCCATGGTGCAGAGGCGAAAAGGAGAGAAATCAGGTCATCTCCTCTTCAACGTCCGCTTCTAATGGAGCGAATTTATTAGTTAGTTTAACTGGACTGTGTTGGTCTTTGGACCTGCTGGCAGACTTGCCCGCAGGTTGACAAAGGCCTGGAGTTTGGAGATGGTGGAGGTCTGGATTTGGGAGATGGTGGAGGTTTTTTCTTCATCTCCACCATCTCCACACTGGGTGGAACTCCCTTGCCGCACGGGCACTGATAGGGGAGTTCGAGGCGGAATTGCTGGTTTTTTAGTCTGCCCAGCAGCAGATGTTGTAGACTGCTGGGCAGTCTGAGGGGTGGCGGATTTTTTTGCCTCCACCAGGGGCAGTCAGTTTGGTTGGAAGGTGGTGGACTTGCTACCACCAGAATTGACAGATCTTACTTGCAATGTCTTTGAAAACGTAAAGTCATCAGTCTGGCAGCAGACTGATCGAGTGGACACTTTCTTTACGGCCGAAGCATAGGAAGAAGCTGTCGGCGTCTGACTGCCCACAACCTGTTTGCGGGCTTCAAAAAATGAGATCTTCTTTTCCGTTTTGACTCGTTGTATAGTGGATTCCTGAATCCAAAGAGGGCAGTTTCGTGAAGAGGAGGGATGGTCGCCACCGCAGTTACACAATGTGCCAGATCTTTGCACGGCCCATCATGGGTTGCCTTGCAGCAACACACCGCACACCTCCTGCCCAGAACAGCGGTCTCTAACATGTCCAAACCTCTGGCACCGGAAGCATCTCAATGGGGACGGGACATACAGCTGAACACGAACGTTCAGGTAGCCAACTTTGATGACCGGAGGCAGCACAGGGTTGCAGAAGGTCAAAAGAGGGTGTTGGTGGCCACTCTCTCTGCACCTTTCTTGACTGTCACCTGCGCACCTCCGTCACACCCTGGGACGCCAGTTCCGTTTTTATTTCTGCCTCTGAGACACCGTTAGATCTCTGCAGCGAATCACACCTTTGGATGAATTTAACTGTTTGTGGGGAGTTATCTTGATCTCCCTATCCACAAATTTGTTGCCTTCAGCAGCTGTTCAGAGTGTTTTCTTGATCTACATTGAATGAGGTATGAGCCATTCCGCAACCTTTTGACGGACTGAGGGTCACCTGCTATACCTTGAAAACCCTTTTGAATGGCAAACGGCTCAGAGCTGAAAGGGGTCTTTCCCTGCTCCGTCCCCTCCATCACGAGCCAGGAAGCCCAAAAACCTGTCTTCTGTCGAACTTCGGTATCGAGTCACTATCTGTTTGACAATCCCTGACATAGGGGATGCTGCCTTCCTCTTCCTTTTGGGGGAATGTTTTTTAAAGAAGTCATATTTAGTTTATTGTGATTCATCTCTCCCTTACCCACCCACCTTGGAGTCCAACTAAGGGCCAGGGCCAAGAAACCAATGTCTTGACCCCTTCCAGGCTTCGGGAGAGACATACGACACACAGAACCCACCAACCCTATCCCCCCCCTGATCATGCTCAACTCCCGGAACAGAGAGCTGAGCACTGCAGGGGTTTACTTGGCAGCAAGGGGACTGTCTGTCTTGACCCAGCCCCAAGAAGGGAGCCGATTAGTACACCCGGCCAAAGTGTACTCCCTGTCTAGGAGAGGTCCGAGCCAAAGTGATGTGTTGAGAGTGCTGGCCCTCTCAATCACCAGGATCTCATTCCCCTCCGACACAGGTCGCACTGCACGGCAAACGCGGCGGATCTTAAGGAGACCCACAGAGAGAAAAAGGAGTGTGGAAAAGAAGACTTGAAGGGGAGACGAAGATAGAAAGGGCCAAATAAAGGCAGAAAACAAGAAAAGGAGAAGGCGGGTTACTCTTAGTCAGGATCCTCACCCTTAGCCTATCTGACATGGGAAGCCCTACCAGGGGCATCAACTCCTTACCACGTTATGCGTAGGCCAGACAGCATCGTGACTTTTCAGGCCTAGAAGCAGTTTTTAAAAAACCAGCCTTCTTCAAGTATTGATGCCCCCGCCAGCAAAGCCTAAGGGATCACAGGACCACGCCAAGCCCTCCGACCACGGCAAGGTTGCAACCCCCGGAGGGTGGGTTCAATGAGCTGCTAGTTTCAACTCTCCAAGCGAGTGATATAATATTCGTAACCCAACATAGACTACAGATGTTTCAGGTGAAGAAGGAAAGGGGTGGATTGGAAAGGGTGGGGCTAGGGAAGGGTGGGGGTTGAAGAGAGAAGTGGATGAGAGGAATGCGGATAGGGGATGAGGGAGGCATAAGAGGGAGCTCCCCTTTTCCCCCCTTCCATATCCCCCACCCACATCTGAATCTGAAATCCTTAGATTTGTGAAACCCATTTTGGCAAAACTCTCCTCCAGAACCCAACCCCCCCCCCCCCCCCCCTCCCACCAACTTACCTGCAGTATTCTTGCCCCAGGCTAAATGACCAACTTACAGTCAAACGGACATACAATAACATTCACCACAGCAACAAGCAGAGAAAGAATTTTGCTTTATCTGACCAGCTCAAAAAGTTAAGGACGAGTGGTCTAACCTAACAGACACAGTAGACAAACAGTCCTGCGATAATTGCATAAATGGGAGGAAGGTAATTTTGAGGTGGGGGATGAGAGGGAGGCAATGGATTTCCGCCATATTATCAACAACAGAAATTCCCCACCTCACTACCCACTGAGACTAGTTTTAAAGTAAACTTATTCCAATTTTTCCAGGATCCAGAATACTCTTGCTGAATTAGTTACTGGTGATAACAAGTCACAACAAACATCATAATTATTCATCATCTACATCATATTTATCATCATCTACAACATAGTTATGCTCTTCCCTCATGCCTTCACACACACACACACACACACAACACACACACACCACTGCCTAGGTCCCCATTTTTTTCCATCTCAATATGAACTGATAACAAAGAATCTTTGGAAAAAGGTATGGAACTTTTAATCCATCTTTTATTCAATAACATCCTCTCTCAGGCTATTAAATCATCAGAAGGCTTCAGAGTTTATTTTTCCTTTCAATCATTTACAGGTGATTGTTTTTGAATACACAGAACATGGCATAGGTGCCAGCCACACTCCCTTTGGGGAAACAGATATTCACGGCCATCACAGTCAGCTACATACAGCCATTGCCACACCCATTTTGGTTCCAGAATTGGGTCCACCATGGTTGTGACGCACATCATCTGCTTTATTAAAAGAAAAGCCATGATTCCTACACTGTCACAGCACCTCACAGAATTTCACTTTCCGGAAAAAGGCCTACACCATGACTGAACATGCGGAAACCCTCTATTTCTTCTTTAAGAGATTGAAAACTCAAATCAACGCATATTTAAACTGATAGCTTTGGATGAGGGAGGGGGAGATGGTAGTGGAAAGTGAGAGGGGAAGGGCTTACTTTAAAACATCCTGTGAGGAGGGGCAACTGCTTTATTGTTTTAATTTTCATATTTGTATATTGTTTGGGGAGAATTAAACTGACGCAAGTGCCATCAAGAACTAAAAAATCAAGTTGACCGAAATTAAATCGTCATAATGAACAAGTGCAAAAATAAGTTCTACTGAAATGGAGACAGTAGTATTCCAAACCAGTTTCATCATCTGCTGGTCTGCTCCGTCCTCAACTGTACATGTCAATGGATTCAGAGCTGACGGTATCACATGCCGCCATCACCATGACGTCTGTTGGTGTTTCTGTCCACACACACTCCATGAGGCATGCTGTGACAGCATCATTCCTTGATGACATCACTGCTCTGCTGATGTTTGATGTGAAGGCACATTGCTGATGACATCATAGCTTGATGCTTTAATGTGACTGGTTCAAGTCTGATGACATCACTGCTGAAGTTTGATGTTTCTGGTTCAGTCTTGAGACATCACTGCTGATGTTTTGATGTGACTGGTTCAGTCTTGCTGACACACTGCAGATGTTTAGATGTGACGGTTCAAGTCCTTGTAATGACATCACAGATGACGTTTGATGTGACCCTTATGAAGGTTAGATAAGGTTACAGTCTTGATGACATATCACTGCTGATGTTAGATCTGACTGATAGAAGTTTCGGACATGACATCACAGACAACAATAGCTGTGGCGGGTTCAGACTTAATTCCACAAAACATTTCAATCTTAACAATAGTTAAGGTGGTATAAGTATTACAGCAAGACTGAGTGAAAACAGTGGTAACGCTCACCCTTCACAACTTGATACTTCTTTGCCAGCTTATAGCTTTTATTTTATGGTGTTTCAAAACTTTCTGCTTTCGAATGAATCTGTTGACACAAGATCTTGCACGACAAAAGCAAGAGTTAAGACTGATTGTCCACCTTCCTTTCCTGGTAGTCGCTGTCTGGACTGGTGGATGGAGTCCCTCTTCACATCAGAATCAACTGGTTCAGCTTAATACCTGGACAATAAATCTGTCTGTTCCCGTCCTGCTTCAGACTTGGTAAGGGTACTAATATGGATTCTGACAGGTTGTCTCACGATCTGTTTTGTTTGGATCTCATGATTCATTTCACTCCAATCATAGATGGAGTCTGAAACAGAGAATTGATTGTCTGGGTAATAATAATAAACCCAGAACTATTCCCAATCCTAAATCATAATCACTATAATCATCAACAACACCTTGTCCTAAACAACCAGAGTTCAGAACACTTACATGTGTCCTTTTGTAGCTTTCATAACGAAGTGACTGAGGGCAGAAATAAGCCAAATGTAGAAAGATAAGGGGTTAGTTGACCGCCACAGACACACTGTCCACTGTCAGGAAAGGACCACTGTAGTGTCCTGTAAAATCTGTCTGTATCTGTGTCCTGTAATCATGTCTGTATCTGTGACCGTAAACCTGTACGTCTGTATCTAGAAGACCTGTTAACCCCCCAATTCCACTTGCTCATTAGATTGGACCTGCCCAAGACAGTAGATATGCATGGTCCAAGTCATATGATTTTTGTCGGTGCGGGGGGGGCGTGGGGCGGGGGGTGATGGAATATTCTGAGGGCGCGGTGGCATTTAACTGTCGTAGATGTGTCGAAAGGGTGAGTCACGGTACTACTTTTTTATGTTTCAGCAATCCTCTTATGTTAGTTGTGCTGACATATAGACAGCAGAGGAGGTGTGGAGAGGAGAGAGTCAGATGAGCACTCGGCTTCTTTGTACAAAGGAGCGCGGAACACTCTGTCTTTATGAGTTATAATTGTAGTTCTAAACAAAGAAAGAAAAAGCAAAACTCAAAGAAGCGCTGACATAGCCCATAACTCCGATACTTGCAGAACTTAGGTCAGTGGTGTAGAGGTGGGTTAGGCGGGAAAAACCACAGTTGCTTGAATGCCATCTCAAATATGAAGTAGGGGGTGGGGGTAGAGGAAAAACCACAGTCCTTGAATCAGAATTCATCTCACTTGTGAATATATGGGGTGGGATTGGGAAGAGAAATACAGAACGTAGGGTAATTACTATAATCTCACTCTGAAGAAGGGGTAGGGGGGAGAGGAGTGGTGGAGAAGGGGGGGACAGACCTGACCTGAAAGGATCTCACTGCTTCATGCTGCTGGTCATAAGCAGACTTCCAGCTTTTCTTCAGAGAGGTTTCTGAGAAACTCTGAACATCCTCCACCAAGTCATTGGGGGTGGACTTGAGGATCAGCAGCCTCACCACGGTGGAATCCCTCAAGCTGATCTCTCTGGCTTATGTTCGGTTTTTTCTCACACCAAGAGAACACCCTCTCGCAGTGAGGAATGGTCAGGATCACCTCATGACAATGGGGAGAGTGCTAGAAATGTGATGTCAGACCATCATTCAGACAGCCGATCTTTGATACGTGAGTTAATTTATCCGTCCACCATCGCTGCTTTTGAGGCGACGACTTGTGGGTTACACATGTCTGGATGTGGGCTATTTATGTCGTGCTGGTTCACCCGCCGTGCCCAAATCCGAAGTGACATTGCACTTTCGGCAAAACGCAAAATCTTTCCGCCTTTTGGGTGATGCCATCAAATCCCGGAAAAAAAAAATGGAAAAAATCTTTCGAGTACGATGGTATTTTAATCGTTGTAAATATTTTCTTCTAATTCGCCGATGATTTTCCACTCCATGCTAACTTCACGCCTAGTAATTGTCATCCTTCACTGTCCCTTGTCATGGAGCTGTTCGCTTCTTTACGCCGCCTCTTGAATAGCAAAGTACTTTACGCGCATTCGCTACTAAAGAGAGACAAACATCTTTGTACTGTACGCTAGCACATGTGTGCTGCCGGCGTGATGCTAACCTATCTATGCGTCGCTAAGGCCTATGCCTAGTGCCGTAGCGCGAGCGGACCTCGGGGTCTTCTTTTCGAAAGTTGCCTATGTTCAAACTGCCGATGCGTAGACGGCGCAAACGGGAGAAAACCAAATCGACATCGGAGAGATCGATCTATACCAGGGAGACTTGACGAGTGACCTACGAACACGGGAGAATCTCCCGGCGAAACGGGAAGTAAACAGGTCTGGTATCTGTGTCCTGTAACTGTCTGTACTGTGGTCCGTTAATCAGTTTTGTATCTGAGTCCTGTAATCTGTCTGTCTGTATCTGTGTCCTGTAATCTGTCTGTCTAATCTGTGTCCTGTAATCTTGTTTGAATCAGTGTCCTGTAAACTGTCTGTATCTGTGTGCGATGTAATCTGTTTGTATCTGTGGCGGAACTAACCCCCATTCTAAAATTATGTTGTCACTGTAAAACAAAGACAAAACCAGGAAAAAAAACTAAAACATTAATGGATGTATCAGGACCTATGGCAATATCATGTTGTGTAAAAGTCATGAGAAACCCCCAAATTAAAACATGTCGCTCAAGCCCTGCCCACCACAAAAAGCCATATCAGGGCTGAAACACCATAAACACAAAGTGAACAGAATTCAAATGCAAAGTTAAAATTCAGCACCATTTTATATATGTCTTGACCTACACATGATCTGCGAAAAAGAGTTGTAAACAATTAAGTTTCTCAAACATTCTAATCAAAAACTCGCTCCGGGGACCAACCGGAACAAGGTCTTACAAATGTGCTTGCTGTTAAGCTTTTTTAAGTCTGACATCATATATCTCCCTGCATTCAATAGAAATGTCTCTTGCTGAGACATACATCAAATGGGTGCAACGTGGACCTTCTACACTCTGTAAAAGATGCAAATGACTTAAAAAATAGATTGGCCAGTGTCAACTGGCAAAAACTGTTTTCTTCCTTGTGACCACCACAGGTAGAACCAGGGCCACTCTTAGTTTGCGACAATCTGGAAAATGAACTGTTGTCCATCTGTGAATTCCAGTCCTCTGCCAGGTCTCTTGACAAAATCATTACCCTTATGGTTCAAATCAGAGTAGGAAATACATATGTTGGACAAATTTCTATGTATGGCATTCCTGGCCAAACGATCCCCATTCAATTTCCCCCAAATGCAACATGACTGGAATCCAAGCAAGAACACCAATAAGACCTCCACTTCAAATAGGTAAAAAGTTAAAGTAAAATTTAAGAAGTTCAGGATGATGGAGGTTATGTGCCAAGCAATGGTCTCCAGAAAGCTGACAGCAATCAGACAAAATCAGAAAAGTCCTTCTGTTATATCTACAGTGCTAGAACCAAAGCTTAAACTCAGCATAATAAATTGAACAATCCGATGGATGCCTTTGATTCCATTTGAGAATCCCCGCCAAAAACACCATCTGACTCCTCTTTGCCTAAACTTCAGTTGAATGATCTTCTATCGAGCAGGTAGAGCGCATCCATGTTTAAGGGTTAAAATTAGATAAAGAAATGTGAAATGGCATCTCATCTCAATAACGTATGCAAGTTAGAGTCTCAAAACACCTTTTACCTGTTTATCCTCAATTAAAGTGATACATCAACAGTAAATGTGCCTAACTTTTCTTCAATGCACACATAATTTCATGTAATCAAAATACGCCTCAACAGTGTGGACGAAGTAGTGATCGTTCCACAAACACAGGCTGAATTCTCACATAGACGTGCAACAAAGCTACTCCACAGCTTGTATCTCTAATAACACACTAAAATCTAAAATCGCAGAACACACATCCTCTGAATAAGCTACTGGAATTCAACAAGGCATGTTTTATGTTTACCAACCATGAAAAACAGAAATTTAATATGCCATGGTTATATCATTGCCTCTAATTTACAAGACAAATAGCTTTCCTGGCATTGACGGAATTCCTTCTACCTACCCACGCAATTGATCTATGGACAAAACAAGCCTAGCTTACATCAGGACCAGATTCTGGAACTCACTTCCACCAAATCTACAAAACATGAAATATTTAAACATTTCAAGGAACATAAATTGCACAAACATTATATGTCCAGTAATTAAATTATTCAATTACAATGATTAGCCCCATTCACAAAGTCTTCTGTGAACACTATACATTTGAATAAATCATCTAAACAAAAAACCTACTCCGATATAAAATGCGCTCAATCCCCACTCCCAGTTACTGTCCACCATCCATTTCTCCCGTTCTCTTTCCCCCACTGCCGGAACCCCCCCCCGGTCGGGGGGGGCCCCCCCCCCCCACCACCTTTCTCTCTTCCTCATCCTCCTCTGAGCCTCACTCTGTGATGTTTTAGTTGTTTGTTTGTTTGTAAGTTTCCTTCTGATTTACCATCCCCCCATCTCCTTATTGCTTTGATGAGATCATTGTAGAATTAGATAACCAAGTTATGCTATGTGGAATTTGTCAGTGTGAAATGAAGTATGTGGCAGAAATAAAGTCGGCATGACAAGGAACAAGATTGTAAGACGTAGGCTAGGCCTAAAATCTCCATCCTTTAGTAAATGTTAAGATCAATCAATCTTCATATCAATCTCTCTCTCTCTCTCACTCTCCAAGCATGCACACCCCTTGACAAGTCGATGCCCACACTAAAACGTGTGATTTTAGCTCCTTTCACCCATTTCTTCTGTTAATGAGCTACTAACATTGTCCGCCACCAAGTTCTCCTTGCTGTTGATAGGTCTATTGTACACTCTCTAGTCAAGATCTGGTTACACTGGACTGATTTGTCATGTACTTACCTTCAACTTCACACAATCCAGGGCTTAGACATCAATCAATCATAGAAAAACAAATGCATGTAATTGATTAGTAATGACTCTTTGTGAATCACATGCATGCACTGATGTAGTCCTGTGATCTGTTTCTAGTCATAGTGTCTCAGCATCAATGAAACCGACAAGATGACAAGATGACGGCACTCTTCAGTCTTTGCTAAAAATAATCCACAATAAATGAAATGGAAGAAAATAAAGGAATAATTGACGCCCCCCCCACCCCCACCCCATTCCCACAGACAGTGAAGCACAACGTTCCACAGGCTGAGATATTTTCAGTTCTCTGATCCAATATGCAGTGATCACGATGGAGCCAGCAACTGAGCAAGTCTATATCTGTCATAGTCAACCACCCCGTCACACTTTAGTTGGTTTACTGAACTTTTAACAAATGCTGAACTAACCAAATGTGTTAGGCGGGCGGAAAGCCTTCTATTCTAATGTAAGACGTGGAATTAATGCTAGTAGTTGTATGTACTATAATATAGTGTACAACTTCCACGTCGACCCAGCATGAGTTCAGCTAAACATCAGTGAGCCCAACTTCAATGAACAACTTCTGCATGCTACTCATCCATTGGTGCTCAGACAACAAGAAAGCCATAACTTGTTCTTCTCTTCTCCTAAAATACTGGGTTCACTCAAAAACGAGTAAGGTCCCAAGCGCCATTTTAAAAATAAAATAAAATAGGCATAAAAAAAGTGCGACTCAAGACTTTGTATGGGCCCTGAGCAAATTTGCCACAAGGGACGCACTCGAAATTCAATGAAGGTAAAAGCATGGCCAAAGTCAGCCCCAGGTAACAGTAAAAAAACTGGGGCCATATAAAATAGAAAATTGGTCAATATGCAGATCTCAAAACTGCGTATCAATTTGTTTCTTTAAATGAGATTGATTTGAGGCAATCTTGAGGCACCCGGCGAGTGAGAGTTCCACAGCCGTAGCAGAACTAGGATAAAATGAATGTAAGTGCAGTCAATTAATTGATGCAGTATGGTATAACCTTGACCGCCACTCCTGGTGCAACTTTTTTATTCAGTACTAGTTGTTCCATTGGAATATCAATTACTTAGCTTCTGCCTTTGAAGACGATGCTAACCCCGCGAAAGGTGAACTGTCTAGAAGTTTACCAAAATTCATATAATGTTCCATGCTTTTGGAAGTCTTTCTGTAATTATCAGAGGTGGAATATTCCGGAATTTATTCCGGTCTGGAATAATTTTTTTTCAGTTTGTGGAATATTATCTATAACTATTGCACTTATTCTAGAACGTATATTTCCATACACCCTTCTAGAAATAAAAAAGAATTCATACAAAGCATAAATCAGTATAAAAGTCTAACTTAATCTTTATAAAAAAGTATATTCAATACTTATTTTTAGACATGAGTTCTAGAATTTGTATAAAGTGGAAACTCTATTTTAAAACCTTAAAATCATTCAAAATGTCAGTCTAAATGGTACTGTTTCCCTAAGAGGTAATTTTAATCCTTGCAAAGAATAGCTTTTATATGGGGAGAGGTCTGTCAATGCCAGTCTTATATCAGGGAGATTCACTGTATTTGAACACAAAGTTGAAGAATAAAGTTTGCAGAAATAAATTAGATTTTGAATTATTTTACATTGTTGAATTGTTTTCCCCTTTAACAGCTATATTTGTGGTTATTGTGATTACAGTGATATCCCCCTTATAAGACTTCTCCCTCGCAAGACCTATTTCTTTGTATCATGTATAAAAATCATCCCCTTATAAGACCCCTCCTCTTAACATGAATTTTGGTTGATTTTTGAAGGTCTTATAAGGTTGGTACCACTGTACCCATTCTATACATTAAAAAAAAAAAAAAAGCATTCGGACACACATTAATGAAAGTTTGAAAAAGTTACAAGAGTTCAGCAATCTGTAGTTTATTCTGACACTTAATACAAGGATTTTCTTTACATTAAACTTTTCAGCTTGGAATAGAAAAAAAAAAATAAACAAGTTCGATGGGTTGGAGCCAAAGTCAACCTAGCTCTATATAAATCCATCAACTTTGTACTGACCTTATTGCAAAAATTAAAGCTTGTATTAACAAGTATGCAACTAAATATAATGGGGATAAAATTCCTGTTTATGTTTTTGCAGTCATTTGGGGGTACAATTGCATGTTTTTTGCATATGGTCAATAATAGTCATTGACTATCTAGAGATAGCTTACTTTGGTTCCATTAACCATCAAAATGGGTTTTTGAAACTTTCGTGTGAAAGGATCAAACCAGTTACTTCAATGTCAACAATAAATGCTTGAAATTGTCTTCCCCGTTTTGGGAGTCCCGTTGCAACCAGTGTTAAGTAGCAATATAATTACATAGCCACTGAGCCAACCACATTGATGGCTGTTTGAGTCTGAAATCAACTGTCCCCATGGCGTCCACAAGAAATACCGGTAGGGTAGATGTAAAAGTCCGCAGCCACAACTTCATATAAATAATGCAAACATTTATAAACAGTGTTCATGACAACAGACAGTTGGTGGCTGCGGCCAGAAACTCTCCTTCCTCACACATCTTGCGATAAGCAGCACCATCAGTGATGTCTCCTATGTTAGGGTCACCATCTGCTTTCTCCTCCTGATGGTCTGCCTTGGTCTCTTCAATGTTTTACCAATGCCTGAAAATATGGAAAGCAAATTTTAAATTGCACTTGAAAAAACTTTGACTCTTAAATCGTCACTAACAGAATTTCTCATGACATTCTGTTAACGGCATAAACTGTCATAGAGAGGCTAATAATTTTTCCTTCTGTCTGTTTGCCTTTCTCTATTGTTTTTCTGACAACTGTCAAAATGACCCATAATGCCCAGTGCAAGAACAACACTGCCCCCCCCCCCCCCCCCCCCCCCCCCCCACCCCACCCCCTTTTCTCTTCATTATGTCTGACCAAATCAGGGAGTCGGATTTATCAATTTATTAGACCCTTTTCCAGACATTCAAACAAAGAGTAATTGGCTGCTTTTAGCATGGATTAGTTGCCAGATGAATTTAATGTGACAGATTTAAAATGTCTAGAGAACTAAATCAAATAATAATTATTTCTTTCCAATTAAATTCATATGCCAGGCATGCTCTTATGAAATTTATATTTTATATAAGCGAGATTCACAGCATAATAAAACACATTCTGACAAAAATTTCTCGTTTCCATTATGTTTTATCAGTTAAAAAAATGACAATGAGGTTGGCCTTTTCTTTTTTTAAGGTAGATCAAATAATGCACTGGGTCAGTGGGTGGTGAATTTTTTCATCAAATGTTGCAACCTGTAGAACATTGAAAACTGTGACGCAAGTATTTGAGTAAGCGGGGAACACCACTTTCCTTTTACTGATTAAAAATAACTCCCCATTGATAAAAATTTAGGGTCAGCAGCCAATAATTAGACCAGTTTGGAAACAACTGTGAGGCATATTATATGAGCATGCAAGAACACACTTTCCTTTCATTGAATAAAAAGAAATCCCTATTGATAAAATTCAGGGTCAGCAGCCAAAAATTAGGGTGAGTTTGGAAAACTGTACACAAGCCTTTTTGTTTGTTCGTTTAATTCATTAGTGGCTCATCATTTAAACTGCCTCAGATTTCAGTAGTCTCATGATCCACGGAGTCTATCAAGGGGCAAAATCATCTGAAGCTCTGTAGGTAGAAATAATTTTAATTATAAATATTCTTCCAGGGTGCTATTTGAAATTAATTTGATATTCCTGAATCCTCCCTCATAGTCGAGTATTTACTTTTTAAAAAATCTACTATCATTACCTGGGGATTCCAGCAGCAGCTTCAGCTGGGACTTCATGTCACCGAAGACGAACTTGTGCCTTGGTTGTCGCCCCATTCTTTGTCTGATCCGTGCCCTTGTATCGCAGACCATCACACCCTTTCTTTAGTACAGCTGACAATGTCTGGATCTTCTGGAAAAAAGCTCAGAGCACAAAGGACAATAGTGGAATTCTTGTAAGGCACCAGAAAAACTAGACACTGATTTCCACTCTCATCATATAGTTCATTTGCTGAATGGTGTCTGAGTCGGACAAATACTTTTAAAAGTGTCGATCACATCTTTGGAGGCGCTTGCAGACATGTTGTGACGAAGAAAGCACGAAAGAAGAGAAGTGCTGGCGAATCTGCTGCTTGAGGCTGGGTTTCTGAATCTTGAACAGAAATGTCCTCTTCAGTGCTGGAGCTGCAACCGGACTGTGTACTGTTACTGTCATGAATGTCAGCATCATCACTGTCTTCAGAGTCAAAGCTGGCATCACTGCTTGAGGAGTTTATGTTTCATCTTCTTGGTTGTCAGAAAAATCAGCATTGTCTGAAAACAGATGCACGACCATGTGTGAATAAGATTTCTTTTTGTTTATATCCTACAGTGAACAGTCATCTACAACTAACAAGTCACCTACAAGTACCAGTCACCTACAAAAAAAATAAATAAATAAAAGGTTTGTTTCCTGTTTAAACAGTTTAATAAAAATAGGGTAGGTAGTTGGCTTCTCTTTCCTTTCTTTTTAATGTACATCAAAATAATGCACGAGTGATAATTTTTTTCATCAAATTGAGTATGCCAATGACGACTGTGATGCACATATTAATGCAATACTGGAACACTGCTCTCGTTTTATGAAATTTCCCTATTAAAAAAAAAGTTTACAGTCAGCGGTCAAAAACTAGGATCGGTTCGGAATCTGGAAAGAAACCTTTTTTTTTGTGCCTAAGAATAAGCTTTACATTTCTCAAACTACACAAGTATAATCATATCCCACCCTCAAAACAACAAAAAGAAAAAAACCTGAAGCACTTGATCCAAAGGCGAAAAAGGTCTGTTTCCTGATTCATCAGTTTTAAAAATAGGGCAAGTCAAGCAAGGTAGGTTGGCCTTTTTTTTTCGTTTTTTTTTTTTTTTTTAATTGTATGGCAAAATAATGCACAGGGTAGGTGAATTTTTGTATCAAATCCTATAACCTGTATGTCATCGACAGCCATGACGCACACATTTGCGCAATCAGGAACACAGCTTTTATTCATTGATTTTTAAAAACAAACTTTATTTGTATTTTTTAAAAACGGAAACAAACGTAAATTATTTCAAGGAGTGTTACGAGAGTTTGCCCATCCTTGTTTTATTTTGATTACACGTAAGCATATGCATCAAGGCCGCCAATGATGTGCAAGGTACCAAATTTGACGCAAAAATTCACCAGCAAGTCTATCATCTTGATAAAAATTTATTTCTTTTATTTTTTTTAAAAGGCTGACCCACCGATCCCATTTTTAAAAACTGATGAAACATAAAACTTTTGTTTAAAATCAGGTTCTGGATTACAAGATTTTGAATTTCAATTTGTGTACAAACCTATTTCCACTTCAACGCAAGGTCCTGTTGAGGACGAGGAGTGGCCAACTGTTTGATGCGGTCTTGGTTTTCCCGAATCTTCTTCCAGCGATACTGAGTACTAGCTGGAACACAGGCAGAGTCATCTTCCAGATACCGTTTCTTGTCCCTCTTCACTGGACCTGATGTGTTAAAGAGCATGGTTTACAAAGTGCATGTTGGTATAAAAACATGTTTTTTTTAATAATGGTAACAGTGTAAGTTATTATTATAATTCCTGTCACTGACACAGTGACAGCCTCTGAAGTTGAACCAAAGCAGTGCAAATTTATTAAAGGTTAGCCTGCGACTCTGAAAGTTTAATTTTAGACTACATTATTAGTAATACTATAAATTTGATAACAGTACATCAGTGGCGCAGAAAAATATTGCTCGCAAATGCCAGCAGACTGGGGAGACTCAGGATTGGGTCATAATTATATAGAGCTCTTGCAAACAACAGCATACATATATGTGGATGAATTGATCTGTCACACCATCTTATTAATGTCTGCTGTGAAATAGAATTCTTCAATTTAATAACAATGAGATCAACCTGAAGAAAAGTAAACACAAATAAAAAATAACAGAAAACTATGTCTTGACAAGTCATTGATATATGATACATGCAAAAATCAGGCACAGCAAGGACTGATCCTTGGGGTACTCCCTAACAAACATCAATGCTGACCTCTGATGCCACTGGCAACCACCAACCAATCTTATTTTGCTGAGGAATTTTCGATCCATTTGATGAGGTTTTTTCCTGAATACTATAAAGAAGCTTACACAGTGCATGCTCTGATTACCTTGTCAAATGCCTTTGTAAACTCCATCACTAGGACACAATCATGTTAAGAAGAGTCTTCACTGAACATTGTTCTACTGAGATTGGTCTTTCTCATTTACAGCAAAATAGTTACATACAGGATAAGCCTATGCATCCCCTGCCCTCCCTCTCTTTGTTCTTCAGTCATATTTTCTTTCTTTTTTTTTTTTTAATAAAGTTTCATACAATATTATTTCAGTCAAGTACTGTCCTTTCTAATTTTGCCTTTCATTTTTCTACCCCCAGTGAGTGCAACAGAAATCTTCAAGATGAAGACTTTGGTTTCCCAAGTTCCAACACTGTAGACCGATTAGACAACGGCATGTGCCTTGGCAAAGAAAAAGACGAAACCTGCTTCAACCAAATGAATCAAATCAACACATTTCTTCTGCTTCTTCTTCCTTTGAGTAACCAACTTCAACACGTTGAAGATGCTGCTACAATGGATTCTGCAATAAGTTGCATTAATAGCCAGGAATCATTCAGGATAGAAAGATCCAATCGTTGTTTGTTTGACACAGTTTAACACCAATTGTGAGAGCCAAGACTTCGTAAACAAAAAGCAGATCACCGTTTAATGATACTTACTGAGTTTATGAAAATGATGCAGATGATTGAAGACATTCTGCTTCCATGCAAACGTCCTTGGGCCACAACGAGCACTGGAATGGTCGTGCGCTTTCGCTGTTTTTACTATCGCTTTTACGTGATAGGTCCGCCATCTTTGCTCAGCTTACTCGACCTTGACCCGACTGACTGGCCAAGAGCAAATCAGGGGAGCTCATTTGTGAACCAGGTAAAACATCAAAACAAAACAAACATCTCTGCTTTTTTTTAATTAATAAACAATCTCGTTTATAAAGGGTAATATTTACGTAACCCTTATTTTTATTTTTGTAAGTCAAACATTGACATTTCATGTCTGTTTAGCGTTCGTTTACGCACATCACTGATGTCATAAGTAACACTGTACACCCTGGTTGCCACACATTTGGACCGTCAAGAGTCAGATTGGTCAGTTTCCAGTGCCAGAAAGCGCGGTCTTTCTACAGCGGTAGCGTTCCTCGACTTCGTAGCCAAGGCCCTGCTCAGTTTTGCAAAGATTTTTTTCAATTTTTCCAAGATTTTTCTGCAACAATGGCTTCTTTCCATCGTCACGTGGTATTGTTTTGGTATAACAGCATGGTACTGAAGGAAAACCATTTTTCCCTGAAAATGTTTGGGGGTCCAGGGGGCGGTGCCCCCTGGCGGGGTCAAGGGGCAGAGCCCCTTGTGGGGGTCAGGGGGCAGCGCCCCCTGAAGCTGAGGTTTTTCAGCATTCTGCCTGTAAAAAAGCTCTCCTGATAATTCGTCTTCATACTAGCAATTTCTAGCTTCTAGCAATT
>JAFLJL010003002.1:0-22315 GCA_018398815.1 Conus ventricosus
TTCAAGAAAAAAAGGGTGAAGCCGCAAGCCACAACAATAAGCAAAGAAAAAACACAAGGCTACTAAACACAACGCAAAGGAAGGCGAACAGAGCACAAGACTTATCTTGTTTTGACGCAGGCCGAGGAGAATGACTAGGGGAAGACACACTGGCTTCCCCTACGGCGGAAAGGGGTTTGGGGCACCACGTGACTGTCTTATCACTGCTTAGCCACACAAAAATTCGGCCGGGCAGAGCAGACTAACTCCCGGAATGCTATTGTCTACTGGTCAAAAAATTGCCAAAACTTTTTCTTTTTAGAGTGTTGGGACTCACGGGGGAGCCCCAAAAACATTTTACGCGGACCCATGAAGATCCGTTCAGGTGTCCCGCCTAGGGATCCTTGTTTTTTGGAAGTTTAAAATTTTCACTGTTTTAAATTTTTAAGGAAAAAAATTTTTTAACAGATTTCTGGGTTTTTTGTAGCAGTAAATTAAGAATGAGAAAGTGGTTTTTTTTTTTTTTTTTTTTTTTTTTAATTTTTTTTTTTTTTATGACTGTGAGTTGTTTTTAAACGTGGGCAGCCCTGATAGGGCCCCTTTGCGGGGGCTGGGCTATAAGCAACATATCTTATCTTATTTTTCGTCAGACATCTGCTGGTTCCATCCCCTTTCAACACACACACACACACCCAACCCTCCAACCATTACGCATTTCGCGTAATTTATTACCCCCAAGGGAAAATTCTTCCCTTTTTTTACGCTTACCCAAAAAAATTACGCATTGAACTTTTTAAAACCAAAAAAAAAAAAAAAAAAAAAGACGAAAAAAAATGGGTTTTATGTAAACACACGCCGGGGGGGGGAAAAACCTAATCTTTAAGAAGCGTTTCCGGGCAGTGCATGCTTTTTACCATCTTTACCCTTTTAAAACGAAGTTGGGGTCTTTTTGAAATTTTAGCTACGAAAATTCGAAACGTGGGTAAAAATTTTTTAAAAAATGCGAAAGAAAAAACTGTCAAAATTCCGAAAAAATACTCGGAAAAGTTCCCCTGCAACGCCTTTGGGGTAAAGGTTAAATTGTGCACGGGTCCCCCTTTTGCGAGCGGACTTCAAAAATTTCCAAGCGGGGTGGTGGATTGAAGGTCACCTTGAGTCGGCAAGCCTCGATTCCCCAAACCCCGAATTCTTCCAGCCAACACTTTTTTTTAACTGTAGACACCTCAAAAGAGGGTAAAATTTGGAAAAGGGTAATTGGGGCTGAAGCATTGTGGCCGGCATCCCAGCTTTTTACAGAAGCGTTCTCAGATTCGGAGATCGCCAAACAGTTCAAGAGCGGTCGAACAAAGACAACACACAATTGTAAGGACCCTAATCTCATGGAAGCTTAACTGCTGCTGCATCTCGACTGCAGAATGACTGTTTGTGTTGGGGATTGAGAAGTCAGGAAGGGGGGAGGGGGGGGGGGGACACAATTCTTTCCTGGGGTGGTGCGATACTTAAAACATACACAATCACCACTGAGCTGATAGCCAACCCCACATGCACAGAATCATCAACAGGGGAGAACATTTTTTAGGTTATGTATTTTCTTAATTCAATGTTCCCAGTTTCTCCATCTTCAAACTCCTCCCTCCCCCCTCCCCCCCCCCTCCCTCCTCAAGTTCAAATCTTTGCCAAGTCATTACTATCAAGACAGTTGAGTTGTTGGCCTGCGGTTGTTTTTTTCCCCACTAGGCCTATTAGATAATATTGTTCGTCTCTGTGTATTTGTCTGACTTATTCAAGTTTAAAAGGTTGTGCCAGTCTTGAATAAAAGTTACTTTGTGTTAGGTTTCCTTATAAAATGGGAGCAAACGTTACCCCACTTGTTTAGTGTTTATTGTTTACTGTTCCCTGCCTCATTTCATTTCCAATTTTTTAGGTTGTTTCTGGCGCACTATCAAGCCTTGGTGTGCCATGCCATGATGGTTTAGGGGATTTGTGTGTGTTTCCAGTGTATTCTACATTTTCATAATTTGTAGAGATTTCTTGTGACACTTAAATTTAACTGAAGTTAAAAGCTTGTTTTTTGAAGAAAAGTAAAGTTCACAAAATTGTGTGAACAATTTCATCACATCGTGTTTGAAAAAAGGTAAATGTCGCGCTCGATTACTCTTAGCTCTCAGAAATTACACATTTCTGCCTCACTGAGCTTCAATTCTACTCATTGGTCTCTTAGGGGGTTGGCAGGTCTGCACACACACACACCACACACACACTACACACACACACACACACACACACACACACACACACACACACACAACACACACACACACACACTCGCTCGCACACACACACACACCACACACACACACACACACACATCCCTTTCACACACACACACACACGCACACTCACTCGCACACACACACACACACACACACACACACACACACACACACACACACACACACTCTCGCTCACAACACACACCACACACACACACACGCACACACACACTACAGAGCAAGGCAACCATCATGACTAATAAGTGTGAATGGCCTGCCAGGGTTTTTGAAACCCCACGCCCATGCTAGTTTAGTTGCTGGGCAGTGCAGTGGTGGAAGGGTAAGGGATAGGACAACAGATAAGGGAAGGGGGAAACTGAAAGGGATAGTTGGTGGATCCAGAGTATGCAGTGGCTGTGACTACTGACAGTTGAGCTCCAAAACTATGACTTGGGTCGCCTGACCACTGAAAGGTGAAGTGAGGGTAAACAGGTCTGGTGCGTGTGAGTGTGCTTGGGTGCTTGCATGAGTGTGTGTGTGTGAGGAAGAGATGCACACCCTCAAGAGGAGAAAGACAGCCACTGAAAAGGATGGCAAACAGTTGCTGTTTGAAGCTGATGCACTATGCCTCAAAGCCCAGCAGCAAGCAGCTTGAGGCTCTTAGGACAAGCCAATGAACTGTGTAGTTCTTCCAAAAATAAACAAGAAACAGTGACCCTCTTAGAGAAGGAACTTGTCAACAAACAAGAAGAGCTGAAGCAAATGTGAAAAACACAGACAGTAGAAGATATTCGGTAGGTCCTGTTTTATTTTGGTAGGGCCCTTTTATTGGTCCTTTAAAGTCCTTTTTTTGGTTCATAAGGGATACCTGGGATGCATGTCCAGGGTCTAGCATTGTAAGCCTTTCGGCGTATATACGCCGATTCATAGACCCCCATACGCCGATTTCGATTGAGCGTACGCCGAAATCGTTTTTATCGCGAAAAAAAAAAAATTCGCATCCGGCGCGTTTCTTATTCGGTACGGCTGTCGCCTATTCCAAATCGGTCGGGTTCGCCGCCACTCTTTGTACACTTTCCCTGTTAACTTACAGCAGCGAGTATCATGGCGCGAAGAGCGATGTTGTTCAACGCGGAAAGCCGATTTTCTGACCAAGATGCCGCTACCAATGGAGATGGGACTGCTTGATGCCGATTTTTCATTTTCGACGACGACGAAATGAAAAGGCAGTGCCAATATGGTGAATTTTTCAGGAACTGACTTGTGCTGGCAAGGCCTGTCGCGGTCAAATTTGTTGCTCAGTCAAATCGGTTGCTGGCATACCAGTTTAGGCAAAAAATGACGTCATTTGATGCCACAACACACATCCGCCTACTCAGAAATGTGTGAGCACGACTTGGCCTAACGGCCTTCGTTCATTCGCCTTCGTCCTCTCTCGGGCTTTCGGGCCCTACTCTAATCTAAAGACCATCGTTTTCTGTTTTGGGTAGACTGGGACACTGGTGACGTCATTTTTTGCCTAAACTGGAATGCAGAAACCGATTTGACTGAGCAACAAATTTTGACCGCGACAAGTGTAGGCCCGTTGTGCGATAAGGAGATCGCGTACTAAAACAAAGGTTTTGTTGCGCTGAAAAACCACTGCGAAACGGACATCCACAGAAAGAGGCTGAAGGAAAAATCAGCATGGTGGCCACTCTTCCGCGGGGTGAGGGAAATCCTTTTTTTTTCGGCAAGGTCCCAGACGGAAATTCCGTTTTCAAGTTTCATCATTCAAAAAAAAAAAAAAAAAAAAAAAAGGTTTTCGGGGGAAACAGTTGAATGGGCGGTATTTTGACCGAAGCAGCACTGAAGCAGACGACCGGAAATGAGGAAGCGCTCTCTATGGGTGAAGACAACACAGGTCCAGCCATCTTTTGTAAGCCTACGTCGCGCCATTGTGTTGGGAGAAAATTTTCCAGTTAGGCAACGTAAAGTTTTTTTCATGCCGTTCTTTACAAGAAGGGGATTTAAATCTCGCTAAATGTTGAGAAAGAAAGGGGTGAAGAACAAGTGGAGATGGGAATGGCTCCCTCCCCCCTCCTCCCCCCCCCCCCCCCCCCTGTTGCCGCTTACTCGTCTCGTCCCCTTCCCGACCCCCCCCCCCGTCTCTCTTGATGCTTACTCCTCTCCTTTATCACCTACCCCCACCCCCCATCGTTTTTACTACCTCTCACTGTTCTCTTCCCCATCCTTTTTGCTGTCATCAGTGTGGTCTGGCTGTTCAAAGCTGCCTCAAGCGTACTCCCCCTTAGGTATATGTAAAAAGAGGAGGGGGGTGGTGTGTGTGCTGTCTGTACAGCTCTCTCTCTCCCCTCTCCCCCCTTCCCTCTCTCTCCCTCCCTCCCTCCCTTCCCTCCTCCTCTGTCTCCCCCTCCCTCCTTTCCCTCTCTCTCTCTTTCTCAAAGAGCAAAGGACTTGGATGTCTCAGAAATCTCTCTCTCTCTCCCTCTCTCGTTTTCACACACACACACACACAAAGTCATTCAAAAGAATCTCATTTTCACACACACACACACAGCCATTCAAAAGAATATATCTCTCATTTTTACACACACACACACATCATTCAAAAGAATATCTCATTTTCACACACACACACACAAAACCCCAACACAGTCATTCAAAAGAATATATCTCATTTTCACACACACACACACACACAGAGTCATTCAAAAGAAAATCTCTGATTTCACACACACACACCCCACTTGATTTTTTCCCAAATTTGATGCCAGAAGAGGCCATGAAATTCTCCTAAAATTTCATAAAATCGTTTCGGGCCGGGGGCTTCGCCCCCCCGGACCACCCACGGGGCACTGCCCCTGCACCCCGCCAGGGGCCCTTTGGGAGCCCCTGGCCCCTGCCTCTTTCAATTTTCAAAGTGTCGCCCATGAATCAGCCTAGGCGGCCCCAGGGCCTCAGCTGAGTAAGCCAAAAACACTTTTTTCCAATGCTAGCTCTGATGTCTAGGGTTGTCGTTCAGCGCAGCGAGGGTGTCATCCCTGTACAGTCCGACTTGTTTTCCAGCTTTCTTTGAATGCTAGCAGCATGAATAGTCCGACCAAGTTCGCAAGTTTCGCACCATCATACGATCCCATTGTGACATCAAAAGTTGAATTCTTGTTTGCGCTCTTGGTCCAGATTTCATTTTGCTGTGTAGTAGATACAGATTACAGACATACACACACGCACACACTCCACACACTATAAAAATGGGACTTGTCATTTGTTTGAAGGGCCGACCTCATCCCTCCACCCTTCATTATGATTGTGAACTGATAGTGGTGGCAGCAGGGTTTGCCCAGGAACCCAGTGATGGTGTTAGTAGGGATTGTTCATTCACTGATAGTAATGATGATCTGGTTTTTCTCTTATGTAAACTGATAGGGGTGATATTTGAAAAATGTTAGATTGTTTACTGGGGCACAGGAGCTGAAGATGATATAGATTATGATAAAAACTGACAGTAATGGTGATATGTGGATAAAGGGAAATGATACCGATAGAATGTGGTGTTTGTCACCCGACTGTAAGGTGTGTGTGGGTTTACATTGGGCACCCGGGAAATGAAAGTGAAATACATTTTTTTTTTTTTAAATTAAAAAAAAAAAACCTGACCGCCATGGTGATGTTGTGTGGATGTGACCTGCGGCACAGGAGTTTCAAGAGCTGTGCAGCAGGAGCAGGCGTCATCATGCAAACCAGCAACGCTCTCAACCAGTGCTGCTCCTCCCCCTCCTACTTTGCCGGCTCCTCAGAACAAGTGGAGTGCAATCGCATTCCCTCCTTTCCTGTGAGTCTGTCGCTTTTTGCTCTTTCTGAATTTCAGAATTTTATTTTCTTATAGTTTACTACCAAATATTATTTTAATGGGAACTCTCCCATGGTGAAGAAAATCATCAGCTGTGATTTTTTAGCTGTCAAAATGTCATTCTTGTAGGTGTGATTTGTTTGTTTGAATAGTTTCTAGACTTTTCCCCTCAGGTTTGTTAACATTCATAATTTCATTAATTGCTTTAATTCAAAGTTTAAAAGAAAATTTATTTAATCTGAAAATTTGTGTTTTTTCACTACTGGGTATTAATCCAGCTGCAGACTGAGCCTGTCTGGGAATAATTGATAATCTCATTCTGATATAGGGTAAGAAGACACTGATTTAAGCTTGAATTAGGATTTAAAAGAAAACTTTATTATATCTGAAAATTTTTGTGTTTACACTGCTATTTAATTCAGCTGCAGACTGAGCCTATTTTGGAATAAATTTATAATCTCATTTTGTGTTTAGGGTAAGAAGACACTGATTTTCCATTTTATTTTAATCGGGTCAAGTCACAGGTCCCTTTTTCATTAGTTTTTTGTTGTTGTGATAATTAGGTTTGACTTTGGTTGAAATATTTCCCATGCCATGAGTTCTCAAAAGCTGAATTATAAAGCGAGTGTGAGTAGATGTCAGTTTAATAAATTTACTGAAATATATTTCAGTGATTGCAAATTTGGCCAGAACAGTTTTTCCTAACACTGCATGATTTAAAGCTGACTGTGCAGGTCAGAAGAGGGAGGGCCCCACATGACAGAAATCCAGCGACTCAAGGACAGCAAAAGTGCTGGACACCCGTGGACCTGGACCCAAGGGATCTCTCACCATCAGCGACATCCGTTTGCCATTGAAGAAGGAATTTGTCACCAAGATTGGAACCTCACAAAAGGGGATGCAACACCACAACTCTTTTTGGAAGATATTAATAGTGACAGTGGTGCCCTTCAGTACCAAAGCCCTTTGCATATAGTTTTTTTAATGTTTTTGACTAATTTTTAACTGAGTATTTTGTTGCTTCTTAGAAGATTTATGCTTTGATTAAGGTACCTGGTGTGTAAATAAACTTGTATTTGATGATTATCATCCCCGGGGAATGGTTTCACTCAGTTGTGAACTCCACTGACTTGAGCAACTTCAGAGAATTTTTTTTCTGTCATTTTTGTGATTAATTTTTGATGATGTTTTGAAAACTCATGATTTAGCAACAAAAACAAATTATTCACTACAAAAACATAAATGTTCATTACACTTTAGATTTACTTTGAAGTTAAGATTTGAACTGAAGTACCAGCCCAAACATTGAACATTCTTTAGATTTGAATTTATTTTGAATTTTGATGAAATGTCAAATGATGTTTGCACCAAAACTCAGCACGTGTATTGTGAGGTAGTCACCTGGTAAATTCAAACCACTGGCAAGAAAAAATGCTTGGTTTCTGTTTCTGTTGAATTTGTTTACATAATTGGATCATATAAGAAGTATTTTCGTTTAATATTTGTTACATTGCCCATTTTATTTTTTTTAAATTTTCTATTATGTAATAATGAAAGTAGAAATAAACCACAAAAAAGAATATTCTTGTTCTTGCTAAATGTCAGAATTTTAAGAATACATCTTAAACACAGCACAATCTCAAATTCGTGAACATTTATTAACAAGTTACACGCCAAAGAAATATGCACATTTTTCAGTTTTTTGTTGTTGCTTTTTTAAAGTAACATTCCTAATGTGAATGAGAACAGCAACTGAAGCAATCAATCACTCTATGATTTAGGAGTTTAAGGGGGGAATTCAGATGAGATCTGCAGCAGGGAGTTCAGATCAGGGAATAGGGAGGTAAGAAATCCGAACAGCTGTAAGCAAAAGGCTGCAGTCTGTGTAGGGAATGCTCTGGGCCCACAATCTAATATGCACTGACTCGGTTGAACAGTGTGTAAACATGTACAGCACAGGCATGGAATGTTGCTGACAGTCATCTCCATGAATGGACACCTTGGTGTTTGCCCACTGCCTTTGCATTCACATCAAATGATGACGACCACAGAGTATAAAACTGTACAGCCTTTTATTCAACATGCAAACTGATGAGAGAGTTATGCGAGACCTCTTTCCTTCCACTGCAGCAGGTTAACTGACGGTTAGGCTTTGTGATGTGCGGGACACCATGACCTCCCACTTCATCCTGTTGCTGAAGAATGGGCCACAGGTCATTTCTACCCAATGCTGTCCACCCATGATCCCATGATGCGTGGTTAGTCTGACTTCCCAAACCTCATTAAGATTAATGGCATCACTGGCTCCTTCAAACTTCAGTTGGAGATCTACAGTATGGTGAGGACTGGGCAGATTTAGGGATACTCACATTTTTAAAAGTTTTTTTCTCTTTTTTTTTTTTTTAAAGGAGGAAAAACAGGCCTTATCCAAGGGGAAAATGTTCACGAATAGGAAGAAAAACTATCCTCAGCTAGTGATCCTGAAATGTAAAGGAACTGAACCCTTTATAGAAATTAGGGGCTTACTTTGTTTTCTAAAATTGCAGTTCGTAAACATTTTCACAAGGTGCTCGAGTTTTTTTCCACAAGACAGATGAGACAGCAAGTGGAATACGTTTTGATTGTGACCCACTGTTGGAAAAGAAAGGTACTCCCTAACTGCTGATGTCAAACAAAACATGACGTTTACTGCCAAGCTGCATCTATACTCGCCAGCCATGGGTTGTTTTCAGCCAACTGTTGAAATTTTTTATCTATGGTGGTGTCACTGATTCGTGCAATTCTGTTGTAGTCCATGTTCTGTTTAGATGTGTAAAGTCATGGTGTCATTGACACAGAAATTAATGTCAAGTGACTGTCTTTTTTGAGCTGTGTAGTCATTGTGTCACTGAGACAGGATTATGTCTGTGTGATTGGTGTAGACCATGTTGTGTGGGATGTATCTGGTGTGGGGTCGCTTTGACATGAATTATTGTTTGGGGTGACGGTTGTAATCTGTGCTGCGTGAGATGAGTCCCGGTGTGGTGTCAATGTGACATGAGTTGTCTGTGTGACTGGTATAATCTGTGTTTCATGAGATCAATGTGGTGAAGATTGTTGTCTGTTTGATATAAACTGTGCCTTGTGAGATGTGTAAAGTTGTGGTGTCGCTGAGACAGGAATGAATGAAAGTGTGACTGTTGTCGTCACTGCTACATTAGTCCAGTGGGGTGTGTTACTGTGACATGAATTGTCTCCTTTGTGACTGTTGTAGTCCATAACCTGGGGAGGCTTCTGGAAAGACAAGAAAAAAGAAGACCCCAAAGAAGACAAAGGCAGTGCCTTGCAGGAAAACTGTACTGTCTTGATCAGTCAGGTGAACTTTACTGCCTTAATCTGTTAGCTGAACTATACTGTTTTAATCTGACAGGCGAACCTACTGTCTTGATCTGTCAGGTGAGGCTATACTGTCTTGATCTGTCAGGTGAGCTATACTGCTGTTGATCTGATAGCTGAACTTTGTTTTGAAATATCCTCTGTGTATGGAAGTAATTTCCACATATGAGACCATGTTAAATAGCTGCCAACTGTTACGGAAAACCGGGACCTATCGTTTTTTTTTAAATTTGTCCCTATTTTCGTTGTTTGCTGAAAAAATTCCGGTTTTTCAAGTTTTCAACAACAAAAAAAAAAAAAAAAGCCCAAAATGAAAAAAAGAACGTTTGGCAACTGGTCCGACTGAACAGAAATCGTAAACTCGGAAGTCAGCAAGGGAAAAAGGGGGATAACTAGGCCCATTCCGCGCATGCGCATAGCTGCTGTTCAATAGTCAACATGGCGTCTTCAAGTGGTAGCAAGGAGAAAACCACAAAACCTAAATGATTCCAGCGGTATCTGCCAGCTTATAAAGACAAGTTTCCATGGGTCACTTCTTGCCCCTTTAAAGGGTGAAAAGTTTGCTGTCTGCACCGTGTGTCGATTTTCCGGTAAATATTTTACATGGGGGAAGAAATGATCTGGCCAATCACGAGAGACCACGAAGCACACAAAAAAAAAAACAACGAAGCGAGGAATCGGCAGCCCAAAAACACCCGTCAACTTCACATGCTATGGGGTATAGTTGTGAGACATAAGGCAAAGGGGTGAATTATGGAATTTGAACTGAAAAATGTGGGTGAGCGATGGAAACCCAGGATGTGAGTGCGTTGTTGGGGGGGCAAAGCATTTTTTATGTTCATCCTCATCAATTGGAAGAAAAAAAAGCTGTTTGGGAAATCTTATTTTGTGTGTTTTCTATTTAATCTTAGAAAAAAAAAGGTGGCTACCTAATAAGAGGTTTTTTTTTACACAAAATATTCCCTTTGTAGCAACAACAATATGCTGCTTTGATATGGTTTAAATAAAAAAGGCTTGTTTTTTGATTAGTTTTCCTATAAGGAAATGAAAAAATGCCTGTCAGAGTGTAAAAAAGGGCTCAGCTTCGGGGGGCAGCCCCCTGACCCCCGTTGATCAGGGGGGGGGGCCAGCCCCCCCCCCGAACCCCCCCCCCTAGGTGTTATCTTTTTGACTTTGGAGGTTGGCAGCTATGATTTGGCTTATTACTCAAAAGTTAAAATCTTGGTAATGCATGTTAGCTTTTCTTTGCTTTTTCAAAGGGCTTTTTTTGTCTGCCATTTCGGGCAACAATTTTGTTAAGTTTGGAAATGTCCCGAGGGGTTTTCATTTTTTTTTTAACTCATTTTCTGACTTTTTTTATTTATTTTTAAAAAAACCCAGGATCTTGATTGTGATAGGGGGCAATTCTCTAATATTTTAAAAGAAAATTCTCGGGGGTTTTTTCAAATCCCCAATACGGATTGCATACTGCCATTATTATCTATCTCATTACCGTCAGATGATAAATTTCCCCACAAAAAAACTGAAAGGTAAGCTTAAAATAAAAAAGGGTGAGAGTGGGGACGGGGTTGAACATCACTTAAATATGGTCCAGGAACCAAAAAAAAAACAATATTAAGAAAAATTTTAAGAATAAGTATTTATTTTCAAGGAAGAAAAAAAACAAAACAAAAACACTTGTTCTTCCCATTACAGAGAAATTTCCCAAACATACGCATCGTAAACGTCAACATTTACACAATAGCTATCCTTTGGGGGCAGAATCATGCTTTACCCCCACACTCCCCAGAAATTAGAAGGCTTGTAATTTTTGCAAATCTCATTCCTAAAAGGGGAAAATTTTCAATGGACCAATAAAAAACCAAAAAGAAATAATTTTTGGGAATGCCAGAATTTTTCTTTTTTTTTTTTTTTTTTTTTTTTTTTATAGCAACAGGTATAGATTTTCCCCGGGTTCTGTTTTTGTCTTCAGGTGTTATCATTTAAATGTGCTAACTTTTGTACGGGACCATGTGGGGGGTCAGGTTTTCCCTACATTTTTTTTCGTTAAATCTTGAAACCTAAATTTGCAGGCAAAGTCCTGGGGCCAAAAGGGCTGAGGCGCCCATTTTTCCCCCTTCCCCACTGTACTGTGACCATGAAGTGGGTGCAAACCAGCTTCCCCCTGACAGGGTAGATTCAGGGGAAAGTTACAGTACACGCCACCCCGTGAGCCCCAACACGGGCGAATAGTTTTTCATGTATGTAGATTGATTTTCCCCATGTGTGGTGTGCATTTAAATTTTTTTTTTCAGAAAATTTGAACATTTTGAGCTTTTTTGCTTTGTTGTTTTGAATGCAAAAAAAACTTTTACCTTGTTTTACATTTTTCTTTTTTTTTTTTTTTTTTTTTTTTTAAAGCCGCTAGAAAACAAACCCAGTGTTTTTCAAAAGTTTGTTTTTTACTCTTTTTTTTTTCCAAAACTTTCAGCTTTCAAAAGGGGAATGATTTTCAAGGTGTTTTTAAATGTAGGGTATTTGTAAGTGACTTGGGAAAGACGTTTTGATGTGGTTGTATACTTTGTCATGATATTCATTTTTAAAAGGGTTTTTCCCGGAATTCGGATTAATCATGCAGGGACAGGATAAAACCCTCCCCGTCTCCGCCGTTATTTTTTAAATCTCCGCCGAAAGAAAAGTCTCCGCCGAAAAATTATTCGAAGAAAGATGCTCAAAACGATCTCAAATTTCTCACAGCGAAATTTTTCCTGTCGGTAATTTTTTCTCAAACGGCGTAGTTCTCATTCTGTTTTCCCTTTCCCGTATCATTTTTCATGGCGTCGATTCACAGGAAGTTTGCCCTAGTGATGCAAAAAAAACGAAAAAAAAAAGAAAAAAGAATATGTGAACTACTGAAGACCGGTGGCAGCAAGGCGTTGGACCGCAGAGTCGCGGATGCAATAAGAAAACATGACAAAGACGGGGAATTTTAAATGTTTTGTGAGCCCTTTCCAAAAAAATGTCTGTTTGGGGTTCGTGGTTTTTTGGCAATAGATACATCGGCGTCCCCCACCAAAAGAAAATGTGTGGGGTTTCCCCCAACCCTTACAGATGTTTTCAGTCTTGGGTTAACAAAATACGTTTAATTTCCAAAAAAGTTTCTCCTACTCTATACTTCCCCCTCGTGAGTCTTCAAAGCAAGGGAAAAAAAAAGTCAAAATGCGAAAAGAATATAAAAACAAATGACATCAAAATAAACTGATGTCACAACAGTATTTTGTAACACTTTTCCCCCGGGATAATGCAACCTTTTTTCTCATTTGTTAGGGGGCTGCTAACAGCCCCCCTTGAAATCCTTTTCCAACGCCCACTTCCCCCCCTACCATAACTTTCTCTCTCCTCCCCCTTCTCCCCCCAACCCCCCACCCTACCCCCCCCCAAAACCATACCCCCCACCTTCGCCCCCCCCCCCCCCCCACAAAAACACATCACATACACAACCCCCCCCACCCACCCCCCACCAAAACCCCACAACCCCCAAACAAACCCCCCCCCCCCCCCCCCCCAACACACACACACAACACCCATTGTCAAAGGGGGGGGGATATGATTAGTTGTGAGGGAATTGGGGGGGGGGGGTACTGTTTTTGAATCATTTGTTTTATGTCATTTTGTTCTTTATGTTTTTTTTTGTGTTTAGTGTTTTCCTGACGAAGTTAAGGCCCAAAAAACTTTTGTTTTTTTAGGACTTCAAAAGTAACATTTTTTAAAATTGTTTTATTGAATCCAGCAGCTTTTCATCCTTTTACTTTTTTATTTCCCACTCTGATTTACTTATCTACAGGCCTTTTTTCTTTATGTCCTAAAGCCTGTTTTTTAAACTTTTTTTAGCTAGAGTTTGGGATTTATCATACTAAATGTTTGTCTCAATTGACATAGTTTCTTTCCACATCGTCCCCATCTTATGTGTTGAAAGCTGTCATAGAATAGTTTTTTTTAAAGCAAGAAAGTGATTTCTAAAAATTTTTATGCCAATTTAATACAAAATATGCTTTACTTCGGGGGGGCCGCCCCCTGACCCCCCCTGGGTGTGCCCCCTGTACCCACAGGGGGCCCCCTGGTGACCCCCAGATCCCGCCCAAACTCCTCTTTTTTTTTAAAAAAATGTTTTTTATCCCTGAGGGAGTAAAGTTGAAGTGTTTTTTCCTGCACTTAAAGCTTGATATTAATCAACGTGTTTGACCAAAAAATGCATTTGTTTTCCCTTTTTTGATCTCAGACCTGTTGTAAAATAACGTACCTGTTGCAGTTGTCTACCCGTCTCCATTTCACGGGCCTATTCACATGAACCTCAAGTTCGATGGGGAAACAAAAGGGAAGAGAAAGGGTTTTTGGGGGATATGACACTTTTTGTTCCTCAAAGTGCACTGCTGTCAAGGGTTCTGACAGCACCCGAGAAAAAAAACACACACATAATGATTTTTTGTCAGAAATGGGGCAATTGTCTACTGCAATTTTTTTTTTTTTTTGTGGCCGAAAATTGAGTTGGTTATTTGGCTTTCAAGTTATGTCTATGTATGTTTTTTTTGGACACTGTTTTCTAAATTTAAAAATTTACTCGCAAGAAAGCAGAACCCACCTTTCTGTTGATGACTTTAAACCATTTTGCTGCGACCATTTTTTGGACGTCAGTGGCTGGGGTCCCGGCATGTCGATGGTGGCCTAGGGGGGAAACAAACTGCAGTTTGGAAGTACCCTGTGTGAAACCCGAAAGGTAACACTTCTTGTTTTTTTCTTGGGTTCCTTTTTTAATTCAAGCTTTATAGTTCCAAATTCTGCTTCAAAATAAAGGAAAATTTCTTTAACTTCAAAAGCGATAGCTCCAAATTTTGCTGCTCTTGTCATAAAGGAAAATTTAAATTTTAAACTTCATAAGATTTAAATCCAAATTCCCGCTCTCATCATAAAGGAAAAATGCTCAAAAATTAAAGCTTCCTTCAAAATTTTATTTTTTGTTTATGGCAAATGTTTGTGAACTTTTTGGATGATGTAAGAAAACCAGGGTTATTATGTCAAATTGTATTTGGGGGGGGGGCATTTTTTCTACCTTTTTAATATAACTATTTTTTTTATTTTTATGGAAATAAACAAAAAAAACCCGTAAGCAGCTTTTGAATCACTTTATGTATACCACAAACCAGTAGATATATTAACCCGAAAAAAGGGAAAACAAAATTTTTACTTACCGGGATGTTTAAATTCACTGGGGGAGTCGCCTGCAAATTTGTGTTGCACTACAGATGCTGTTAAATTTAGATGCACAAAAATCAGTATGAATGTTCCACTATGACTTCACTTGAATTCTTAAGTTCAAAATAGTTCAGTTATTAGGGAGTTTTGGTGTTTTGGCTTGAACAATTCAAGTTGGTTTTTTTTTTTCTCTTTAAATCAGAAGTTCATACTCGTGGTTTTCATTTGGATTTTGTGGAGCTTAGATTTCTATTCTGCATACTTTAGCATGTTTTGTCCATTTTCAGTTTATTTGCATTTATTCCGTTTGTAACCGTCTCTAAATATGCACACATTTTATAGCATGTAGATACAAGGTCTTGTGTTAAGCAGAATAATTGAGCTGAAAGTCACCTGCAAAGGAAAGGTACTTTGAGTCAGATTCAGCAAAAAGAGGACTAAGAGATCGGTGTCCGTGGTTAAATGTTCAGGTCCAAGCACAAAATCTTAGAGGAACCATATCTTACTTCTGATGCTGGAGAGTTGACACTGATTAGTTCCACCTTTGACTTGTACTTCAATATTCACTGAAAGAAATAACTAAGGGGAAAATTTGTAATGATTCATCCAGAGCATGTGTTGTTGATCAGGAACCCATGGGCTACATAGACCTGAAGCGATGTGTGACGGAGAAAGTGGGTCTCATCTCCCGTGACGTCTGTGCTCGGCCCCACACCTTTGAGTTGACCACAGTGCGGCAGCCACAGAAGGGAGAGAAAGACACCTTGATTTCCAGGACCTACAGCACCATGACCACTGTCAGGTAAGTCTGCATCTGCCACTTCCATGGTGTAGTGCTTAGTGTTACGTGTTGTGGGCCAAGATTGTGGGGTCATATCTCAGTAGAGGCACATATTTGTGTTATTTTTACAGCCCCAACTAGCTCCCATTCAGAATTTTGGAGTGTGCCATGGGAAGACTGGAGCTTACATTATTACATTTCATTAAGTTAATCCTTTATCTTCATTACAGCCATAGACAAGGTTGGTGACACTGAAGGGGTATGCCCCAGAAACGACATTCAGGTGCGCTTTCTGTGATGTGTCCCTGTGCTGTCACAACAATCATGCTTTTGAAGTTACCACGACCGACACATTTCACTCTGACTAGCAGCATATGTGGACATCAAACTCTGTTTTGTAATAGCATCATTTTGTATTTTTTAACCAGAGCTGACTTCATCCCGATGGGAGTCGTCAGTAAACCAGATGATGTCATTGTCGTTATTTTAGAAGAAATATCTTTAGCCTTCTTTGGCATCACTCATGAAGCCACTAGTCCTTTCTTTCTTTATGGATTATCTGCAAGCTTTAAGCGTCTAAGCGCACTGCTAAGGATCTGCAGCAGCAGAAGTTGCTGCCCATGTTACTTAATTATACCGGCGGTTTCGTGTAGGTTAATTGGAAGCTTTGAGCATTAAGATATGCTTGATTGAAGATCTTTCTATAGAGATATTGCCACCTGCACATGCTTTGATTCAGTACCTAAAATTTGAATATTTTCAGCATTTGCTGATGTGACTATGATAATAGTGATAGGGACTGTCCTTTCACATGATTGTAGGACAGTTCAGTGGCCTATTTGCCACCTGAAATGATTCTTGTGCTGGATTTGGTTCGTGCAGTAGGTAAGATGACTAACATGTGGGGAGTTGGCGTCAGTGTTTACTGATAATTACTGATGTGTTAAAATCAAGGATGCGACCACAAACAGTTGGTTATTAACATCAATAAGATAATATGCATGACTGCTTGTTCAGATTGGTGAACACAGTTTATGCATTATTCAGCTGCAGATTTTTTGAATGTTTTGTTTAAAGGTCACATGTTCCTGTAAGTTTGTTTGGCACTGTACAAATTTACAATCTGCCTGACTGTGCTTTCAGACACATGTTTGTCAGTCAGCAGATAAGAGAAGAGCGTATTGTGGTGCAACAAGATTAACCGAGCTTTGGCCACCCTCGCAACCTGGCATGCGATGCATGCGACCATCCCCAAATGATGGCTGTAGAGGAAGGACACAGATAGTGAACAGAATTTTTAGACTGTGATTGTAAAGGTTGTGTGGTGTTTGGAGTTTGGCAGTGTTACAGAATTTTACGAAATAACTTGGTTGCATACTCATATAATGAACAGTACTTTCACCACTCCTAACCCAGCGATCGCTGCCTAAGTCCCTACAAAAGGTTAAGAGAAGTTTGAGATGAAAGCAGACTAAATGATGTGCTGAAAAGATATATGATCTCTACTGCTGAAGCTTTATTTGTAAAACTTGATCGTATCAAAATTAGCAGTTAATGTATGAAATATTTAATGTGTTAGATATAATGATAATTTGCTCAAGTTATCGAATGTTCATGTATGACGAATGGTGAATGGGCATCATGTAAACTACAGAAAAGTGTAATGCAATTTATATGTTATGATTGTTTTCTATTCCAAGTGGCCAGCACCATGAACTGGGGAGGGGGGGGGGTGTGCTTGACAGAACAATGTCCAATTGCTTGTGTTTGCCAGGTTGTCAAATGAACAGGGCTGTATGGGTGGTGGTTTTCTCTGTCTCTGCTGCCTGTGTGTTGCCATGGTTGATCAAAATGAACAGGGCTGTATCAGCTGGTGGTTTTCTCTGTCCTCTTTAAACGATGTGATAGTGTCGGGCACAGAAAGGAGATGCTCAGTGAAATATACTCCTACTTCAGATGACAACGGTTGTGATGTCTTTAGTGCTGACCATCTTTTCTTAGCTGAGAATGAGGCATTGCCACATTAATTCTCATCTACTCTTAGTCAGCAATTCTCTTCACACATCAAAAGACACTTAATACATTATCACTTGTCTTACCTGACAGTGACACAGCAACCCTTGCTTAAAATGCCTCGGAGCTTTCGTAATAAAATTATTGCATGTGATTTTTTGTGTTGAAAATTTGTTATATTGCTTTCTGTATTATGTGCAACATAGCCAGTTGTGTTTTTCTGTCCATTGTCAGTGTATCATCTATCTGTGATCATTGCTTCTGTTGCTGGTATATTGCTGTTACGTCATAGCTATTCCGTCTTTGTCAGATTTTGTTTTATGGACTACCAGTAACCCAAGGGTGCCCCAGAAAGCGCATCATATCTACAGATATTTGAACACAACTAATGCTGCGTGGTAGTAAACATCTGACATGTCAGATTACTACAGAAATGGTAAATCCTTACAATATGAAATTATTCCAAGCTGTATGGGTGAAAGTTGGCCGACAGAAAAATGCTTTTTTTTTTCCCAACTAAAGCAGAAAATTCCTCCCCGAACACACACACCACACACCACACACACACACACCACACCCCCACCTAAAAAATGAAAAAGAAAAAAAAACTTTTGGAGAAAAAAAGACCCTAAGCAAAAGCATGAACAAGGCCAGTCTAAAGAGAAAACAATTCCTACCGATCGGTTGGTCATTCAACTTCTGGATTATTGGTGCATCACAGAGGCTCAAATTAATTTTTGTTTGCAAGAGTAGCAGTTATTAATGTCGTGCAAATTATGATTAAAACACATGAAAAAGCCGTTTATTTATGGGAGATGTGAGTGGAATACAAGAACAAAAGGCAAGGAGTCAGGAACAGGTGGAGATGGGTGATGGGCGAATGAAAACACTCATCTGATCAGGAATTTTATAGTATGTAAAACAATGAAGTCTGTAATTTTCCAGCATGGAAAATTTTGTGCACCATAAGATGACGAAAATTGTTAATTTCGTTGATAAGACAGTAATATAATAACAGCACTGAGTACACATAAACTCAGAACTGAGTTAGTTTTTCCCTCTCTTCAGGATCAGCACCTTAATTTGTTAAGATTTTTTTTCTTAGTCTACATTCTCATAGTGAAATGACCTAAAGAATGAATAATTTTCACACTTCCTGACCTGCTGGTAAAACTTCAATTAGTTGTCGGGGATGCACCAAGGACAAAAAAATGATGAGACAAATTGTCCTGAATGAGAAAAATGAATAGGTTATTGTATCCTGGCTGATGAAACATAGACAATTGACATCAAATAAAAGCCACTAATGTTGTGGTTTATGCTGTGGATATGATCAGCACACAATCCACAGTAAACCATTCTTGAATAGCTGTCTGCCAGCCGTGAGTACATGTGACTGTACATACATTAGAATGGAAAATTGTATTCCAATAAATGTTTGAGTATAAATGTCATTGTAAGTGGGTATCTTTGAATGTTGAACACATCCAGTGTTAAATAGTGCATCACAGATGTAATTTTGCAGTCATTCCAAGTTGGTATATTTGAATACTGAACACATCCAGGTCATATTGGTGCACCACAGATTGTAATTTGTGTACTCAGCTTTGATCCAACTGAAGAAACCAGAAATGGCTTAAAATGACCAGAATATTGTGAAAATTTTGATTTTAACCAAGAAAGAATGACATTCATTGATTCAATGATCATTTTACTGTACGAGACCTGAGCAGCCAGCCCCTGCTGAAACCAGGGCAGGTAACAGGTCTTGTTATTACAAATTCATCTGTAAGAAACCAGTATTGATGCCATCTTGAATGCACATACTTTGCATTTATCTTTCGTTGAAAAATGTTTTTCTTCAACTTTCAGTGCTCTCTCTCTTCCTCTCTCTCTCTCTCTCTCTCTCCTGCAGTTATACTACACTTTAATTAATCAAAGCAAACACCAAATTCTTTCCCCTGAAGAAAGGGTTCAAATGGTATTAATTTCAGAGTGCAGGCAAATTAACATGAATTAGATTCTTGACTTGGTTAAATAATCAAAACTTAAAATAATTGTGAAATAATAAATGTCTTTCTGCAATGACTTTGAGAAGTATATTGTGATTAAGAATAAGGTCAAGTGTCAACTCAAATTTAGGTAAAGAAATGAATGTTTTCCTTGATGAGTCAGTGTGTATGGCTCAGTGAGCATTCATTATACTTTTTATGGTTAAAATCACATCTCTCTTGCTTTTCTTTTGCCTTGCAATCCTGGAGCTGCCACAGCATTCAGATCATGTGATTAGCAGTTTCTATGTAAGGCCGTCAGATGCATTTCAGAAATTATTGCAACCCTGTGTGAAAGAGTAGTTCCAGTTTCCTTGCATTTAGAGCAGAACATCAATCCACTGTCAGACATCCAAGGTTAAAAAAATGTTTTCATGAAAAAGTGATGTAACGCAGTCTGTTTAGTGACAATTTTGCTTTTTTGTGGTTTGAAAGACAAAGGTTGAGCTGAATTGCCTGTATCTGTTGTAGCTGGAATTGCACCCTTGTTCAAAAAAGGTCCCTAAATTTTTCTGGCCACAGTGTCGTTTTAGGTGTCATCAGTTTTTTGTCTGCTGGCTGGTTAAAAGTTTTTAGGGTTTAGCTGTGTCATAGAATATGAAACACAAGAGCTGCAGAGTTTTCCCTTGTGCATTACAGAGAGAAAGCCTAAAGTTTTGAGCATGGTACAATGATTCAATTCATTCACTTTTTTTACGATCTCTTCTCTATGAAATTTGTCATGAAACCCTGCAGTTTGCTATTTCGTGATAACTAACCTATTCTGTTGCGATTATATGTTTTGTCGACAAGATGTGGAAATCAGTAATATGTTAATTGTCTGCCAGTTTACAAGTTTCCATTAGACAGTTGATCTGAAGAGTGGGAAACTATTGCAACATTCTCAATTGAATTGAACTTTGTCTGACGCTGACACTCCAGTGTTACTGAGTGTTATCATTTCGTTCCTTATACAGCAGAAACATTTCATTTCTGTAAATATGAGAAGGTTTCAAAGAGGCTGCCTGCTGACCTTGAACCTTTTTTCTCGTGGGTTTTTTTTGTGCGGCGTGGTTGTTGATTTTTGTTTTTTTCTCCACGTTGCACTTTCACCCATTAGGAGTGCGATGCCTATTTAGCACACAAACAAAATGTGCCCTATCCTGTTGATAAACCCTACACTTGGGTGACCTTCAAGGGCAATTCGTTCAGTTTTTGTTCTTAACTTCTCCATCCTGATGAAGCATTGAAAATATTGCAGACTACAGACACAGTGCTCGCATCATATTACATTATTTCAGTTTGTCTCCAACATGTCCTGATGTAGTGTTCATGTCCAAAGAGTTTAAATATACAATGGATTGATGTCTTGTTTTGTGATTAGATGTGAAAAACATTGTTTCATGTTGATTTACGCAGTATCTTGTCCACATGAACATTACATAATGTTTGTATTATTTGTAACTCAGATGTGGGTTGATGGAAAGGTATGTGGGAATATCTCTCATGTGCATGGGAAAATTTACGTACATTATAACTTGTAATAATAATAAATTTGGTAATTGTGTGTTCTGGAATAATTATTATTATGTTGGTGTACCTGTGTTCATTTTAGAAAATATGTTAGTAAAAAAAAAAGAGTTAAGCAGTTGACATATTTTGCACCAATGCGCAAGATGATTGCATTGAAGAACCTTTTTTGTTCTGACAACAGGGAAGAGGAGTGAAATGCAAGACTAGCAAGTAACTGAGCGTGAGATGGAAAGAAAGTGGAAGAGCAAGAGGCATGAGTGGATACAAAATATCAGGAAAATGGGAGTATAGGTCATGTACCTGATGAAAGAAAAGGCGTGGGTTGATGGCTCATAAGAATAGTGAGGTGAAAAAGGTTACAGTGCTGCCAAGTGCTTCACTTTTTGCGTTGCAACTGCTATGCTTTGTGACAAAATGCTGCACCAAAAACCAAAAATTAAAAAAAGTAAGCATTGCACAGACTTAGTGTGTGCCTGAACTGAACGGAGGCAAGATGGATTTTTTAACTGCAGACTTGTTTCCCAAAAATCGCCTAGTTCAGTGAGGAGAGGAAGAAATAGAAAACAGTATGGTTTTGATCTGACGTACTAAAAAATATAACTGGCCAACAATGAAACGAAACCTGTAAGGCGGCAAACTCATGATCATCTTTAGTTATTTTTCTACTTCTATTTCTTCCTCTCCTCACATGAACTAGGCGATTTTTGGAGAGAAATAATTCTTTCCTAGTCCACCATCATGTCGAGTGTGACGCGAAGTGCGACTGTAAATGCTCATGTGATATCGCATAGGGTGCTAGCTTTAATTCAGAATGCTACACTTAAAATGTCAAAATGCTACACTGTGCTTTTGAGGCCTTGGCAGCTCTGAGGTCAGAATGACATTTTTGGTGTTGACATGATTACTGCCTATGAGTAATAAAGGGAAATCACTGCTGACACATTGTTTGGGTCTTTTTTTTTCAATCACTATTACTTAGGTCTATTCTTCTCTTTCAAACTTTTTGTTTACAAATCTCTGAGGGTTATGTAGATAGAGCCCTGTCACGTATTTGAACAGGAGAGCTCCATTAACATCATTTTAAGTTTTTAATTTGGGAAATTCATGAAGGCTTGTTGGATGAATGTAGTGGTGGCCTTTTTCCTCTGGAGCAGTTCATTCTGACTCATGACAAGCACTGTTGTCAACCAGGAGCTTAGTAATGCTGTGCGGTAATGACAGCGAACATGAACACCAACACCAAATTTTT
>JAFLJL010003003.1:0-16705 GCA_018398815.1 Conus ventricosus
GGGTTTTTGTCTTCAATCTTCGTTTTCCTGTTTCTTTTCAATACACTATCATTTTACGCAAACATTCACAAATCGCGCTCTGTCTTTCATTTGAAATAAACTACAGTCTTTAACTGTCCTAAACTTTTAAAACGAGTTATATTTTTGGCTAAATCCACACACTTACCCAGCATTCTCCACTGAAAGCTAGTTTCGACAAAGTTTTCTTTTTTAATATGTCTTTTTCTGGTGAACAGTCTCTATAATAAATAGCGTCTGCGTTCCCTCAAACAATATAAAAAAGCGTTACTAGACACTCACTCAGTTTATGCTAGATTAACTAAAAATATGTTATCATCAGTCCATAAAACCTCTATCATGATATGCTTTGTTCCATTTAAGTGTTGGAACAGAAAATCACAATATATCAAAATTATAACGATAAACTGTTTCGAACAGGTCGAGGATAAATATTGTTTTTCCACAACCAGTTTGTCCACAAATTAATGAACAATGAGGGGTTTTGTCATAAAGTTTAACTGCTCCATAGTTTTTATAACAGAACTTAATCTAATCCAGTTATTGTTTTTATCATGCTCTCTGTTAAAACTTGTTCAGTATAATAAAATCCTATAAGGTCTAAATGTGTAAGATTAATCCAATTCAGTTCTGTAAGATTGTTTCTATTTAGACTAATATTGATTTTGTTGCTGTTGTTATGACCTTAATATCCTCACCATTGTGAAGAACGACGACAGTAACTTTAAGACTGTCAACGTCTAAGTTTTGCCAGCTAATTTAGAATTCCTTTTAGAAGGACGTCACTAACACCCACAACCCCATCCCTCTTCACATCTTTTAAGACAGAAATTTCAAATATCATTGTGAACGTGTCTCCTAATTTCATTTGCGGAATGAACTGTAATTTTGTAGAAGCATCTTTTAAAACTGATTCTCTTCTGTGGAGGATGTACTGTTTATTCCCATACGGCTTATTTCAATCTCTTTTCGACTATTGTCCTTGGCATAAGACTTACATGTAAAGGACCTGAGTTGAATGCTTTTCTGAAATTTTTTTGATGGTTAAAAAATGTAAATGGGCTTATGAATTCAAATTTATGTCCCATTCTAAATATGGTTCTAAGTGCCATTTGCTGTCAGGTTTTCGGACTATTTTATATCATACTGGCCAGCATTATTTGCTTCTACATTGCGCAGTTGCTCTAGTTTAGGAAACTTTTTGTTGTCGCCAACCTCTTGCGTTTATAATCACCATCTTAGTGTACTCAAAACCATACAAAGTGCCTATCTCACCGTTCTGTTCAAAGTCCGCAACGTCTGCAAGGTCTTTTAATTCTAAAGTTATACACCTTACCAGGCGCTAATGTAACTCCGGATTCTTCTGGCCCACGCGACATTATTTTTAGTAGCGTATTATTTTATTTCTAAAACAATGTGTAGGTTATCACATTTTACAACTTTCCCCGCTTTGTCTTGATTTTTATATTAAATGATCCGACCCTCCCACAAACTAATCTTTAAACTGTAAATTAGGGAATTGTATAATTTCATAATCGCAATATGCAGCTTTCCCTGATGGAAGAGCCCTTAAAACAGTTGAGGGCCTTCCATCATATAAGTTTTCATCAGTGCTTAGCTCATCCAAATGAACATAGAGTAATGAATGTACTGCAAGATCGAGCGGTTTTTTCCCCCTCATAAGTAGTTTTGTTTGGTGTAACACAAAAAACATGAAGGGGCTGTTTGTTAGTTGCAAAGCCTAACATTTTAGCTAGCTCTCTATCAAAATAGAAACCCTACTTTTCTTCTTCAGGTTTGAATGTTACATTTTTTTTTAGATTTGCATTGTTAAGTTTGAGAGTAATGTCGAAGTAGCTCATTGCTTCTTTTAGTGAGCAAAATCCGTAATAACCATCAGGTATGATTAAACTGGCCAACTAATTTTCCTCTTTTATCAAATTTTTTTTGAATCTTATTATTCTCCCTGGCTTTACTTATATTAAACCATACGACTTTGTAAAATATTTCATGGAGTGCGACCATTTGGTTCCGCAATCGTTATCAATAGCATGTTCTAAAAACGGAGGACGGCCTTGATTTGTTATTGTTACAAACATTTTTTAAAACAAAATAAAAATAAGCGCGTTCAAATATACTAAAGATGCAAAATATTCTGTTGGGCCGCACTACAATTTTAAAAAAATATAGCAACTGATACTCTTGACATTGCTGTGACCCAGACTGTAAACTTTTCAAAAAAAGGGTGAGTACTCCTTAAGCAGATATCTTAACCCCCCTATTAAAAAAGACTACATCGCAAAAGTGGGTTCAGTAAACGGATGCAGTTTTATCAGAACCAGTTAAACTTTGCCGTGTTTTGTGCATCAACTGGGTGTGGAGTGTCGTATGCTGACCATTTAAAAATCATCCTGATCCTTTGGTGAGGTCAGTGTTACAGATTTCATTTTTATTACACCTTCAGACGTATTTTGACTGAACTGCGAGCGCCATTGCCAAATGACAAAACCGTTTAATCCATTCAGCAACCGAATAGACATGAAGGCTTTTGAAAGGATCTGTAACGAATCAAATTAATGTTAAGACAGACTTTAGACAAAAGTCAGATCTTAATCATGGCTTAGGCACTCCCATTTGTGGGGGGTGCACAGAAAGTATAACTATGACTGGAATCCTCCTTACACATCTTCTCTTCAGGCACAGGCGTTAACCTTGGGGGCCATAGAGCAAAAGCATAAAACAGCATGGACAACATTTATCTTAGACATATCTGAGGGTCTAACTAAGCAGGAATAGAACGAATAAACACTCTATATCGTACTTATGTTTGGTGTTTGCTAGGACGCAAGCACAGGTGAATCGAGCATAACTGATTCCTTCTACGGTTTTGACGCGCAAAAACAATACTTAGCAATTTGAGGACGCCATTAATTCTACAGTTGATTTACCTTCAAGTATAAAAAGGTACCAAAATGTTTACAATTTGCAAGATCAAAAGTAGATTTGCTGTTGGCACTGGTTTAAACATGCTGCCTTCTGAAACCCCAGACTCCAGATAGGTACAATAATAAACTACAATAATGAAATTCCCTTTTAGCAGGCAATGAACAGAAGGTTGGGAAAACGACATAAAATTTTGGGCCAGTAATAGTTTCAAACAATAAAAAAAACACTATGACCCCCCCAAAATTAAGTCATCCAATCCCCGAGGTCCAAAGCCAAAGAGTTGAAGACGTGGACTCTGTTCACGATGACCATGAATATGAAAAGACAGCACTTGTTGTTGGATTAACTGCTTTAGGATTACTTGGTCTTTATCTTACTAAATTTGTACCCACTATTAAAGAACTAACGCCCATAAGTGTCGGGCCCTAAAGCCAACTACTTTGCTTGCAGTAGACAAAAGCAGCTAACAATGCCCCTAATATACCAGGTAAAGGTCTATAGCTTTACCAGCTAATTTTTTTAATAAACTCGCAAGATGTCAAGCTGTTTTTTTACCCATGATTTTTCAGGTGGAGGTGATGGCGGTGGAGGCACTGAACTTTGGCCACCACCCCCTGTAATAGCCATCACTAGTGTACTTATTGCAAATCCTAAGGCGTTATAACACTTGCTAATGTGACTCCCTGCTCTCTAAACAATGTTTTTTATTCGTTCTGCTAGCGTTGTGTTTTTCATATAAAATTTTTCGATAGTTTCTCTTATTCTATTCACTTGAGTTCGTAAATGGTCTCGGTCAGTAGTCATCGCTTCTAGTCTTGCTGATCTTCGTATTTCAAGATCTTTTAGTTTTTGTTTTATTCTTTCCTTTAATATCAGGTCCTAAGTTGGGGTCGTCACCTCAACAATTTTTTCTTTTTCTTTTCTATATCCTTATCTAGTTGAGCAGTTTTGTTAAATGTTTATAATCCTTTGAGGTTCTTAAAAGACGATCAAGGAAAAATAATTTAAAAAAAATTTTATAAGGGGGTTTAAAAAAAAAAAAATTTAAACCGGGAAAATTTTAAAAAAAAAAAAAAACCCCAAAATTTTCCCCCTTTTAAAAACCCCCGGGGGGGAAAAAAATTTTAAATTTTTTTAAAAAAAGGGGAAAAAAAAAGGGGCCCCCTTTTTAAAAAAGGTTTAAAAAAAAAAACTTTTTTCCCCAAAAAAAAAAAAAAAAAAAAAAAAACCCCGGCGGGAAAAACCCCTTTTTTAAAAATTTTTTTTTTTTTTTAAAAAAATTTTTTTTTAAAAAACCCGGGGGGTTTTTTTTTAAACCCTTTTTTAAAAGGGGGAAAAAAAGGGGGGCCTTGTTTTTCCCCCCCTTTTTCCCCCAAAAAATTTCCAAAAAAAAAAAAATTTTTTTTTTGGGGTTCCCCCCAAAAAAAAAGGGGGGCGGGGTTCCCTTTTTTTTTTAAAAAAAAATTTTTTATTTTGGGGGCCCCCTTTTCCCCCTTTTTTTTTTTAAGTTTGGCCCCTTCGGGGTTTTTTTTAAAAAATCTTTTTTTTTTTTTTTTTTCCCAAATTTGGCCCCCCCCCCTTTTTAAATTTTTTCTTTTTTTTCAAAATTTTTTTTTTTTTTAAAAATTTTTAATAACCCCCTTTGGGGGGGGGCCCCCAAAAAGGGGGGTTTTTGTTTTTTTTTTTTTTTTTTTGGGGGTTTTTCCTTTTTTTTTTTTTTGGGGGGGTTTTTTTTAAAAGGGGGGTTTTGGGGGCGGGGCCCCTTTTTGGGTTTTTTTTTTTTTTTAAAAAATTTTTTTAAAAAAAGGGGGGTTTTTTTCCCCCCCCCTTTTTTTTTGTTTCCCCCAAAATTTTGGGGTTTTTTTTTTTTTTCCCCCTTTTTTTTTAAAAAAAAAATTTCCCCAAAAAAACCCGGGTTTTTTTTTTTAAAAAATTTTAAAATTTTTGGGGGAAAGGGTTTTTCCCCCCCCTTTTTTTTTTTTTTGGGACCCCAAAATTTTGGGGATTTTTTTTCCCCTTTTAAAAAAAAAAAAACCCCCCTTTTTTTTTTAATTTTTTTTTTTTTAAATTTTTTTTTTTTTTTTTTTCCCCTCAAAAAAAAAAATTTTTTTTTCCCCCCCCCCCCGGGGGGGGAAATAAAAAAAAAAATTTTTTTAATAAATTTTTTTGGGGGGGGGAAAAAAATTTTTTTTGGGGGGGGGGGGGGGGAATTTTGGGGGGGGGTTTTTTTTAAAAAAAAACCAACCCCCCAAAAAAATTTTCCTTTGGGCCTTTCTTTTTTTTTTTTTTAAAAAATTTTTTTAAAATTTTAAAATTTTTTTTTTCCCGGGTTTAAAAAAGGGGTTTTTTTTTTTTTTTAAAAAAAAAAAAAAAAAAAAAAAAAAAATTCGGGAAAAAAAACCCCCCTTTTTTAAAAAAAAAATTTTTTCCCCCTTAAAAAAAAAGGATTTTTTTCCCCGGGGAAAAAAAACAGTTTCAAAAAACCAAAAAATTAAATTTTCCCCAAAACAAAAAAAAACCCGGAAAAGGGGGGGGGAAAAAATTTTTAAAAAAATTTTTGGGTTTTTTAAAAAATTTTAAAAAAGTTTTAAAAAAAAAAAACCCCTTTTTAAAAAAAAAAAACCCCCTTTTTTTTAATAAAAAAAAAGTTTAAAATTTTACCCCTTTTTTTAAAAAAATTTTTTTGGGGGGGAAAAAAATTTTTTAAACCCCCCAAAAAAAAATTTTAAAAAAAAAGGGAAAAAACCCCTTTAAAAAAACCAAAAAAAAATTTTTTTTAAAAAAAAAATTTTTGGGGGGGGGGAAAAAAAAGAACCGGAAAAAAAAAAAAAAATTTTTTTAAAAAAAAATTTTTTAAAAAAAAAAGGGGCCCCCAATTTAAAAAATAAAAAAAGGGGAAAAAACAAAAAAAATTTTAAAAAAAAAAAATTTTCCCCTTTTTTGGGGTTTTTTTTGTGGGGGTTTTTGAAAAAAAAAAATTTGGAAAAAAAAAAAAAAAAAAAAACCCTTTTAAAAATTTCCCCCCCCCCCCCAAAAAAAAAACCCCCCGGGGGGGGAAAATAAAAAAAAAAATTTAACCAAAAAATTTTTTTTTTTTAAAAAAATTTAAAAAAAAACCGGAAAAAAAAATTTGGGAAAAATTTTTCCCCGGGGGGAAAAAAAAAAAAAGGGGCAAAACCGGGGGGGAAAAAGGGCTTTCCCCCCCTTTTTTTTTTTTTCCTTTTTTTTTTAAAAAAAAATTTTTTAAAAATAAAAAAAAAATAAAAAAAAATTTGGTTTAATAAAAAAAATTTTTTTGGGGAAAAAAAATTAAAAAAAAAAAAAAAGGAAAAAAAAATTTTTCCCCCCAAAAAAAAAAAAAAAAAAAATTTTTAAAAAAAACCCAAAAAAAGGAAAAAACCCCAAAAAAAAGGGAAAAAAAAAAAAAAAAAAAAAAAAAAACCCCAAAAAAATTTTAAAAAAAAGGGGGGAAAATTTAAAAAAACCTAAAAAAAAAATTTTTTTTTTTTTTTTTTTTTAAAAAAAAAAAAAAAAAAAAAAAGGGAAAAAAAAAAAAAGGGGGGGGGAAAAAAAAAATTTTAAAAAAAATTTTTTTTTTAAAAAGGGCCCCAAGCGTAGGGGAATGTTGCTAAAGCTATTTCTCAATTCCATAAACTAACAATAGACCCGCCAGTTAAAGTAAAGTTTGCTGTTTTAAATCGACTAGAAAAAAAATTAAGAAAAACTAAAGTCTGGGTCCAACTAAACAACAAAACTATTCTTTTTCCCCTAATGACTTAACACCTGGTTTGGGCAACCAACGCTTAAAACATTTTAAAGTGGCCGCTGAAGAAGCCAAAATGAGAGGCTCGGGTTTGGGCAGAGGGCCCAAATCCTTTGAGTTTAATTTTAAAACCCGGCTAAGTATGAGCCAACTTTGGCAAGTCTCACATTCCCACACTCCAGCATTAATTTTCAAAAAAAGCAGTTCAAAAAATAAAGAAATTTACGACAAAAATTTATGTGGTGTGTTTATTTCAAGGCTGCATTAAAACCCCCCAAAAACGCAGAGAAGGGGTTTTTAACAAACACCCTTACATCAATGATCTTTAAATTTAGTGGAAAATCCTTTCCCGTTAGCGTGGATTCCATTGATCAGTTTTAAGAACAAAACCCAAACCCAAAAAATGCAAAATTTACACATGGGGGAGGGAAAAGAAACTAAAAAGCCCATCAGGTGTCCAAGAACATCCCAAAGAAATTGGGGAGCCCAAAAAAAATCAAGTTGACTTTTCGGGTGATGCTTTCACCAGGGGCTACCACATTACACATTGGGGTACCCAACAATGAGTAGATTATTGGGTCATACTTCAAAAATTGGGATAAACAAGAAAATTCCCGTAGAAAATGTTAACAAGAATGGGCCCTCCGTTCCAGCCGCGCTTAACAAAAGAAACATTGTAAAACGGCCCAGTAGACTTTTCATAAAAAACTAATTTTCACCCCCCGAAGGGGGGGGGAAAGTTTTGTTTTAAAAAACGGAAAAAGGATGCAAAATTCTCCATAAAGTTTTTTTACCAGACTTCGAATCGCCCTTTTTGTTCCCTTTTGAAGGGGGCCCGGCCAAAAAAACCCTTTGAAAAACATCTTAAAAGAGTAACATCAGATTTGTTTTATTTTGCCTTCATTTTTGTCGGTCGGGGTGGGGGCCAATTTAACGCCCCGAAAAATTTTAAGAGGCCAGATCTGCGAATACTTTTTAAAACGCCTGCAGCAATTCGTAACGCCTTTTCTAATAGTCCCCAAAAATTTTTTTTGAAATCATGTGACGCCAGAAGACCCAAAAACAGTTTTGACTCAGCCACTCCTGCGGATTTGAGGTTTTAAAAAATCCGTAAGGGAAACCAAAAACCAAAAATAAGAGACCATGAACACTTAGTGAAAGTTTAGAGGGGCACGCACAGTAAATGCAATCTTCAACTAAAGTTTTTTAAACCCAAAAACATGGAACGCCCATCTTTTTTCACCCTTTCGGGGTTTCGACTCTCATCTTATAAGAAAAACATGGGGGATGCCTTCAGGGTGTCAGCATTGCAAAATCATCAGGAAATACATGTGGGTTTACTTTAAAAAACATGTCTTTTTTTGACTCTATCGCAAATTTGGGGGCGTTAAGTCGCTGGGTATGGGCCTTAAAATCCTGCCCAAAAACAAAAAAAAAAATTTTGAACCCCCAAAGCTTGTTAAAAAGGGCGTTTTTCCCTTAAGGGGTACATAACAGTTGGAAAGGTTTTTACCCAAGATACACTTCCCCCTAAGGCCCCGTTTTTTTCTAGTCCCTCAGAGGAAAGGACATCAGTGATTCGATTTCCAACAACTCAAAATGCGTGGGAAAAAGTAGAGTTTAAAACATGGGGGACACCCTGATTCCCTAAATTGATGGCTGATACATGTTTTTTTGGCGGGCGGGCTTTTTAAAAATTTCAGAAAAAACCTGCAAGAAACAAATTTTAGCCTGGATCCTGCCATTATTTCTGCGCCTGGGGTGAGCTGGGGCGCTTTTTTAAAGTTTACTGGAGTACAATGATTTTTTTGCAAATTTACCAATTTATTTAAAATGATTTGAAAAGGAATTTCCCTGGAGGTATTAGTATGGCGTTTGCAAACCCTTATGTAAAGCCAAAAAACAAATAAAACCCAGATGATTATGATCCAGTAAAAGGTCCCAAATATCTCATGTATTTAGATGCAAACAATCTGTATTGGGTTTGGGGAATGGCGCAATCACTTCCATTTCAACTTTTTAAAAAATACACAAGCGGCGGACAAAAAATAAATTTAAAAGGCATTAAATGGTTGAGCGTTTTACGCCGGGTCAACCCCCGCGGATACATTTTTAGAAGTTTACTTTAAAAATCCCCCATTAACTCCATGACCTTCATAATGGAAATAAACCCCTTTGCAGCAGAAAACTAAAATGGAAAACCAAAAAGAGCCCCTAAACCGGGGCCTAAAACTTTGAGGCAAAAAAATTGTCGTCCCCTTACAGACTTCTCAATTTTTTTAAAAAACATGGTTTTTAATTACAGCTGTTTTAAACGATAATTGCCCTTTTAATCAAGAAAAGTTTTAAAACCCTACATCATGAAGAACACTGATCTTAGAACTAAACCACAGATGCCCCTTTGGAAAAAAAACTTTTTTTAACTGATGAACAAAACTGTTTTGGAAAGACTATGGAGAATCCCACAAGCGTAAAGATGTTAGATTGGTTTACCAGAGAAAACAAAACAATTAAGCTGACTTTAAAAACCCAAAAAATCAGCTTTAAGGAAAATTTTATGAACAGCTTTTTTGGGATTGATGAAAAAAAAGAAAGCCCAAAATTTGACAAGCCCGTTTTTATTGGTTTACTGTTTTTTGAATTTTCAAAGCTTTTTATGTTAAATTTCTTTAAAGATTACTTTTTAAACCCTCGAATTTCCCAATCCCGAGTACTTTACACAGATACCGAAAGTTTTGTTTTAATATCCCCACTGGGAAAATCAAAAAAAAACATTGGGAAAAAGAAGTAGCTAAAGGGCACGCGGGATGGTAGACACATCGATTACCCCCAAGAATTTGCCTTTTCATTCAATTACTAACAAGAAGGTTTTTTGGAAAGATGAAGGATGAATTACTGGAAAGGTGATCAAGGAGTATGTGGGGTTTTAAGGTAAAAAAGTACAGTATTTCGAGCCAGGGGAAAACCATTAAGAAAGGGAAAGGGAAAATCCCGCAGTTTGGCAGTCGACAAATCACATGACAACTAAAAAGAAAACCCTTTTTTGGGAATAAGAATTTTCCCATGACAAGGAAAAACTGCGATTAATCCTTTAATCAACACAAGGGTTGGGAACAAAGAAACCCTTAGAAAAGAACAAACACAAAAAAGGGGTTTTTTTTAATTTTTAAACCCGATTTTTTTATATTTCTAAAGGGCATTGGAGAAAACCTAAAATAAATTTAAAACGGAAATGTTCTGGTGGGATTATCGCAGTTCTCTTTCACAAAGATTTTTTAGGAGCTGGTTGTTTTGTTGTTCAGTTTTTCGTAAAAAATACACGGGCGGATTCATCTTTTCAATTCTTTTTTTTTTCATATGGAACAAAAACCCCCCAAACTGGGTCGGTTGCCCTGATGCGAGTGGGCCCCTTTTTGCTTCCCCCCCCGGGAAAAAAAGTTTCCTTAAATTTTTTAAAACCAAAACCCGGGAAAAAGTTTGCGGTTTTACTGGATCCCTTTAGCAACATTTATTGTTTTTTTTTTTGTTGCTTTTACTGGTTTTAGCCCCTTTTAAAATTTTTATTATTAAAGCGCGCAAAACTGAGGGCGTCTTCAAAACCCCTTCTGGGGTTTCGAGAATTGTCAATCGCTCTCTGTGTCTGGGAGGAAAAAAGTCTTTCCGGTAACTGTTTTAAAGTTTTCAAACCCAAAACCCGGATCTTGAACGCCCGGGAAAGCCTCTTTTTAAGGTAACTCTAGTTTTAACAATAAATTTTATTCACTTGGCCTTTAAATTTTTTTTCCAAAACATCGACTTGAAACATGCGAGGGATAATTAAAAGGGGCCCCCGTTGGTATACATTGTTTTGGGGAACAGCAACAGCAGAAGGGACTCTTTTTTGTTTAAAAGGGTTTCCCCACTTTGTACTTGAAGCAAAGTCAATGACGGTTTAAGGGGTACTTAAAACTTTTTGTCTAATCGTATCAGAGGGGAAATATAAAAATCCATTTGATGGGTTTTTTTGGAATTTTTTATTGACAAAGTGTGGTCTCTGTATTCGTCCCAGACGCAGGTAATTTAAATTTCCAAAATTTGCTTTTAGATAAACCATTCCTTTGCTGTTTTTTTAAATAACCCAGCTGCTTTGGGTTTTTCTTTTTGGGGTTTCTGTGATTCCCCTTTCCCAAAACCTTTTGGCGAATAAAAGAATTTTTTTCATTTTTTTTCAGCCCAAAATTATGCCCCAAAAAAAAAAACACAAAGGTCATACCAACACAATAAACGCCCATTTCTTGCGTTTTTTTGTTTTTCTGAAGGATTATAAAAGTCACTGAAATTTTTGGGGGGGAATGTTGGGTTGGTTTGCCCTTTCAAGTAATATTTTTTTTATATTTCTTGAACCAACATCTTTAAATGTGTAAGCTGCATGTCCCTGTTTTTTTTAGTTGTTTTATTAATAAAATCAAAAAGCTCAATTTTTTATTCTTTTCATAGTGACTTGTGCGCACTAGGGGCTCCACACTTTGTTTTGCCTTTTTTCACCGGCGCCCGGGATTTACTAAATGCGTAAATTAAATTCCCCTAAAAACAAGGGCCCTTCACACTGCGCCCCCCTAAAACACATTTAATGAACCATTTTTTTTTTAAAGTTTTTTTTACAAAATTATATTCCCCTGGAATTATTCCTTGCTTAACTAGAAAATCTTTCGTAGCGAGCGAACTGTAATAATAGCATTAGCTTGCTGAGTCTTCAAGTCTAGTTTGCCCAAAATCTCCGGTTTTTTTTTTAACAAAGGGTTTTTCCAAGCATTGAGTATCCTACCTTTGGGCCCCAAAACGCAGAATGGTAACAAGGTTTTTGGGAAAAGTTTTTTTTGGTGCTCATTTTAAAAAAATTTAAAATTTAAATTTAAAAAATTTAAAAAAAACATGAACAGCATGTCCCCTAGGCTTTCAAGCGGCCTACACAGTCTTGGACTTACAAAAGAAAAATTGATGAAACAACTATTAACCCAAAAAAGGGGAGGTTGTATTCTTTGGGAGCATGTTGGGGAAAACCCAAAAAAGTTTTCCCCGGAACTGAATTCAGCATAGAACAGATTCCCCAGGGTTCGCCGAAGACAATTTTAAAAAATAACATAACAGGGATGAACGCACTGGGGGCCCAAATGGGAAAAAAATTTGGGCCCCCCCCCCCCAAAAGGTTCTTAGTTTTTACACTAAACTAGTCAGTAGAATTTTTTCCCATTGAATCCCGAACAAGACTTAAAGTAAAAATTAATGCAAGAAACCCCTTTTAACAAAGTCAATTTAAATCCTAAACGTGAAAAAATATTTCAGAAATTTGGAAAAATTGTTATCCCCCGTTAATCATGGGAATTTAAATTTCTTTTTAAACAAAAAAGATTTTTTTCCCTTCAAAAAGAACGAGTCGGAAATCCGCAGAACAGGAAAAAATTTAATCAGAAAACACGAATCAGGGAAGATAGTTTAAGAGTGAAAAGCCCAAAGCATCCCGGGGGTGTTTCAGGGAGAAAAAGATACAGAGTTAAACAGGCAAAGAAAATTAAAAATTTTCAAACACAGAAATAACTCAAAAATGAAAAAAAACACCGCCCAAAAGCCAACAGTTTTATTCAATGCCCAAACTCCAGAACAAAACAATTAATTTAAGGCAACCCAAAAATCTTTTATGGGAAAAAGAACTTTAAAAATGTTGCCATTTTTTGGCGCCCTTTCTGCTGCGGGGGCCCGGGAATTTCGGTTTAAAAAATATAAACAAAGGCAAACAAAAACAAAAACAGTCAAAAAATCGAACCACAAAAACAAAAAAAGACAACAGCACGCCCGCACCCCAACCCAAAAAAAAATCATTTTCATCCTTTTTAGATGGAAAAAATAAATTTTTTATAAAAATAGATTTAAGGGGGATTATTATTTGTTTAAAAAGAAAGAAGTCAAAAAATAAAACATGGAGTCTATAAAAGACATTTCCATAGACCAGAATTTTAAAACAAAGGGGGGGGGGGGGTTTCTTAGGTTTGTAAGAACTTTATTTAAAATCTATCTGACCGATCTCAAAGCCCAAGGGGGTTAACAAGACATTTTTTCGACGATGACGCGTTTTTTGAGGGGTGTGTGACATATTAGACATCTACAAAAAAAGAAAAAAAAAATAAAATTGGGTTTTTTTGATAATTATAAATAACTTTAATAAGAACTTATTTTACTTAAAAGGGCAACTTAATTACAATCTTGAGGGAAATTAATTAAAAAACTTAAATTAAAAACTTAAACAAGAATTTTTTAAGAAATTGAAGTAACTTAATTAAAAACTTAAAAAAGAACCCAAAATTAAGAACTTTTAGGGTGAAATTTTTTAAAAAAAAAGAAGGACCTTTTTAACGGGGGGGGGTAAAAAAAAGGGGGGGGGCAAAAAAACCCCAAAAATTTTTTTTTTAAAACCTTTTTCAAATAAAAAAAGAAAGGGGGTTTTATCCATTTTTAAACAAAAAACAAAAAAAAACACAAGAAAAATTTTTTTTAAAAAAAATTTGGGGTCCCCCGCATGGGAAAAAAAAAAAGGAAATTGGGTTTTGGGTGCCAAAAAATTTTCGACAGAAAGAAATTATTTAAACGTCCACCCAATGGGGATTTTCCAAAAATATTTAAATTGGAAACCAAAAACCCCCGTTTAAAGTAAATTTGGGGGTTTTTAAAAAAGAACCCAAAAAAAGTTGAACGGGTTAAAAAAAAAAACATTTTCCCCTTTAAACAAAACCTTTAACCCAAAGCAAAAGTTTTTTGGGAAAAAGAAAACCCAAAAAACCCGGTTTCAAAAGGGCAATTTAGAGCCATATTGGTAAAAAGGCCGAAGTGGGTCTTACAGTCCCCCCGCATTGTTGCAAAAAAACAGCCAAAAATAAAAAAACCGAGGGTTCCTTTCAAGGCGTTTTTATAAAAACCAGGAAGGGGTTAAATTCCCCCCCAATGGTCTTAAAAAAGGGCCCCTGTTGCTAAAACGGACAAAAAAACAAACCAAAATTGAATATATCACAGGGGGAGGAATTCAGCCCAATTTTACCGAAAAGTAAGTTTCGGAAACAAAAAACTGTACAATGGTTTTCAAGGGGACCCCTTTAAATTGATAAAACAATGGAGAAATTGGTAAAATCAAAAAATTGGGTTAAAAAAAGTAAAAAATTTTCAAGAAAATCCCTTAGGGTTGGCTAAGAAACATTGTATCCCCCTTTTTTTCCCTTTTTAACCCCCGGGCCCCCGCTTTTTTTAAACTTCCTTCTTTTTTTTTCCCTTTAGTTTTTTTCCAAAACCCGAAAAACCCAAACAATTGAAAAAAATTAATTTATTCTTCCGTTTTGTTCAAAATTTTTTCATTTTTCATGAGGGGGTCTTCAACGCCCCGAATTTAAAAAGAACAGAAATTTTAAAAGGGTTTTTTTAATGCCGTTAAAGGTGGGGCCCATATTCCCAAAAATAATTCCGAAATCTGGGAAAAAAACAAGCTCCACCCTCCTTTTTTTTGGTTTGGGGTTTTCTTTGAAAACCCAAACCGTAAAAAATTTCCTTTTTGGAAAATTTTAAGGGGGGCCCAAAAGTTTTTGCCTCTTTAACAAAGTTTGAACCGAAATAAACCCGGTCTTTTTTCCCAAGGGGACCATCTTTTCTTTTGGAAACGTTGGGTGTTGGGTGGGAATGGCATTGGGAACGTCCACAAAAAAACTTGGGTTTTTCCCTTTAAATTAAAAAATTCTTTTGATTAAACAGCCTGTGGGGGTTCCGAAGTCCCCCTATCCTTAAATTCCCGGAAAAAAACAAAGAATTTTGACCCCTTTTTATTGTTAAAAGGGCACCCAAAAAAGGGGGGGGGGAAAAGGTTTTCAAGAAACCTTCCCCAAAAAGGCGCGCTTTTTTTTCCGGAAAAACCAATTCTTTTCCAACCTGGAAAAAAGCGGGGGAAAAAAAACCCCTGGGGCTTTTTCCAATGGGGCCTTGAAGGGTTTTGGTCCCCGGTTTTCAAGTCGGGAAAATTTCCAGAAAGTTGCCAAAAAACCCAAATTGCCCGGACCGGTTTTTTATTTTTGGATCGGGGGGTTTTTTAAAGGGGGCCCCGGGTGTGTTTATTTTAAAAGAAACCTTTTCGGTTAAACCCAAATTGGTAGGTTAGTAGGCGGCCCTTCTGTAAAGCCTCCTGTTTTGTCCGGTAAAAGTTTTTGTAATTTTGAAAAAAATTGTAGGAAAAAATGGCGAAATTTAGTAAAAAATAACAGGGGGGAAAAAAAACAAAAAATTTTTAAAAATTAATTTTAAAACCCGGGTAATTCCCCAAAAGTTGATTTTTTAAAAAACCTATAATTTTGGATTTAAAAATTTTCAAATTCCCGAGAAAGGAAAAATGATTCCCGGGGCCCCCAAAAACCCAATCCCTTGAGGGGAAAAAAATTTTTTCCCGTTTTTAACCGCTTCCCAAATTAAAAAATTTTAATTCCTTTCTCTTTTTAAGTTTTTCCCTGTAGCTTTCCCCAACTATCTATGACTCACCTGGTAATTACTGGTCAGCAGCGAGGACCAGCGTCCTGACAGGTTCGAGTCTCTAGGCCATCTGCTGGGCTGAAACTGATTCTTTCCTCCCTCCTCCTAGTGAGTGCATACTCAGTGTTTAAAACACATGACCAGCACCTTACCAGCCCTTAGTAAACTATCTCTCATGGTCACTTTCACCCAATGACCACGTTTGTTTCTTTAATGAGTTATTCTCACAATTATTTGGGGACGCCCGCTACACTAGTCAAGCCACATAAATATTCTTCCTTTTTAGTTGTGGCATGGGGAAATGATTCATATCACTAACTACATGTGATGGAGTGTCCACAATGCCTTGATGTGAGGCTACGTCACATGACACAATGACACTTTGTTAAATGACTTGTTAACTTGTGTAAATAGCCAAAAGGAAATTCTGGAAATCTGTTCGTAAAATCTCCACAAGAAGCAGCCTTTGAATTATATTAGTATAAACGATTGTACGTACATTTTAAAGAATTGCTAGAAAGAAAAGACAAGTTTAATATTATCTGATTCCAGAAGATCTTAGTAAGCCAAAGTGCACATAGAAATTGTTGTAGTGCTGTAAACAATGACGATTGTTATGGTGACGATGGCGATTGTTGCGCCGTTTTTTTTTGTCGTCCTGAACCACTTGTATCACCTCACGAGTTTTTGTCGTCCATTTCAACCATTTATGTTGCACCTTACGATAGTTTGTCGTCACTTAACAACCATTTATGTCGCCACAAAACCACTTATGTCGTTCATTTTTCCGGGGCAACCTCACGAGTTTTGTCGTCTACATCAACCACTTTCGTCACCGGACGACAAAAGCAGTTAAGGGCGACAAAAATGGTTACCAAATTGGAAACAAAAACTCGTGAGGTACGACAAAATTCGTGAGGTGCGTCAAAAATGGTAAAGACGACAAAAATGAGCGCTAGAGCGATAATGAAAATAATTTTGAATCAACCTTTCTCAACAGAAGAGATTTTGAGCGCTTTAAAATACTGAAAAGTCGCAAGGCAGCTGGTCCTGAAAAAAAATTATTGAGAATTTATCAAAAATGCTTGCAAATCTAACTAGTAGTGAAACAAAAGTTGAAAATAAATGAGGCAGGAACAGTAAACAATAAACAATAAACAAGTAGGTAAGTCTTGCCCCCATAAGAAATCCTAACACAGTGTTACTTTTATTCAAGACTGGCACAGCCTTTAATTTTGGTGAACATTTTTAACTCCCTGTTTGATGGAGGCAAGTACCCTGAAAGCTGGCTGGTTTCACATGAACAATCTGCCTTGGGAACTTTTCCTTCACTGAATCAAGACTTCACCCAGGCATCACATTTATCATGCAGCAATGAGGGGGGGGGGGGGGGATTAATGCTAAAAAAACAACATTACATCAACTGTTTGACGCCGACTCCCCAAA
>JAFLJL010003004.1:0-2500 GCA_018398815.1 Conus ventricosus
TTAGGCCTCATAGGGTTTTATTATACTGAACAAGTTTTGCGGAGAGTATGATAAAAATAATAACTGGATTAGATTAAACCTGTTATAAAACTATGGAGCAGTTAAACTTTATGACAAAAACTCCTCATTGCTCATTGATTTGTGGGCAGACTGGTTGTGGAAAAAAATATTTATCCTCGACCTGTTACAAACAGTTTATCGTTATAATTTTAATCATATTGTGGTTTTCTGTCCAACACTTAAATGGAACAAAGCATATCATGATAGAAGGTTTATATGGACAGATGATGACATATATTTAGTTAATCCTAGCAATAAACTGAGTGAGTGTTTAGAACAGTTTTATAGACTGTTTGAAGGAACGCAGACACTATTTATTATAGATGACTGTTCGGCAGAAAGAGACATAGTTAAAAAAAGAAACACTTTATCGAAACTAGCTTTCAGTGGAAGACATGCTGGGATAAGTGTGTGGATTTTATGCCAGAAATATAACTCGGTTTTAAAAGACTTTAGAGAACAGTTAAAGACTGTAGTTTTATTTCACATGAAAGACAGAGATGCATTTGATGAATGTTTGCGTGAAAATGATGTTATTGAAAATGACCAGGAAAAACACAGGATTAAACAAAAACTGAAATCTGAAAAGTTTAGTAAATTAGTATTGAAAACGGATAACCCTACACAGTATGTTTGTTTGTAGATAATCGTTATTTTTTGGTTATTGAAGTCTTACTTGTCAGAGAACGGGGAAATACCAATCCTGGGTTACTTTCGCCCGAAACTGGGTGAGGGCGGAAGTGGCCCAGGATTGGTATTTCCCCGTTCTCTGTGTGCGTGCGCGCGTGTGCTCTGTGTGTGTGTGTGTGTGTGTGCGTGCGTGCGCGCTGGCGCGGTTGCCCATTCATTTTAGAGAAGCGAGTATTCGGAAGTTAAGTTGGACGTAAAACCATGAAACACGCGCTGACATCGGTGCTAAAAGAAGGCGACTCTCATGCAACAGTATCGGAAGTCGCATACGCGTTTCTTCCGCACGTGAACTAAATACATGTGAGTTTGTGGTATCACATGATCATGCGGTTTCCAATCAGTGTGAGCGCGCTTCTCTCTTCAATTTTGAGTTCTTCAATAACGAAGGACAGCGGCCGGTTGGTGAGCGTGCCTCTTTCTGCTGCCTGTTGCAATGTGTGGAAACCAGGTCGAAGTCGGTGAGTTCCAGTTGATGTTTTCATTTACTAAAAAGGACAGAGTCTTCTTTGATATTTTGTTTTTGTTCTACATGCAGCTATAGAGAAGCCCTTGTACACCCATTTTACGCTTCTTCCCTTCGAATAGTGAGGTCAGGGTGATTGCAGACAAAGTTTGAGAAAGCATAGATATGTTAATGGAACATTTCGTTCAGTCCTTTGAGATTTTAATCAATTGGCTTCAATATCCCAACGGAAAGGAGCACAAAACACACTTTCCAACACACCAACAAGTCATGCCTTCCCGATGAAGTCCAACAGCCAATAACTTTGAGGCCGTTGCCTACCCCCCTCCTCCCCCCCCCCCCCCCCCCCCCCCACACACACACACACCTCCACGATGGGCTCTTAAATTAAGGTACTTTTTTGAAGGCGGAGGGGGCGAGCGGGGAGGGGAAACTGGATGTGTGTGAGAGGCGGTTAGGGTCCGGTGGGAGGGAAAGATCTAGAAACCCACCTCATTTGTGCCTCTGTGTGTGTATGGCAATCTTTCTTGAAGTTAAGAGGGCAGGGACGGGATAGGTGGGGGTAGGGGTGGGGGTGGGGACGGACTGTTCATGTTGATCCATTGTCGGTTTGGAAATTTACATTGATTTTGAACTAATCAGGACCACATCAGCCCGTTTGTCAACTAGGTTGAAGCTGTTCATCAAAAGGAAAGTTTTCGCTCTCTTGAATCTTCTCCCTCTCTAGCTAGGGTAGCAGGATTTGAAGAGTACTTTCCACCTCTTCCCCCCACCATCCTTTCATCCCTACTCCACTCTGCCTCCGTGTTTAAGTGCAATTGTTGAATTATTAGTGGTTCATTTGAATTTATTATGAATAGTAATGTTTTCACTGTCTGTTTCTTTCTGTCATCTAATAACAGAAAGAACCGATTTGCTTTATCAGTTGAGCTTTTCTTGAATATGTGTTTAACTCCTCTTACAGGTAAAATGTTATTTGTATTTATGGTTACAACGCAAAAAGCTTTTTTTTTATTCATTACATTTCACGATTTGAATGTTCACGCATCCCAGTCGTCCCACTGAAATTCCAACTCCTCATCCCACCTCCCCCCCCCCCACCCCACCCCCTCTCTTGTGGGAAGGGCCTAGTACCCCCCTGTCCTCACCTCCCCCGGCTCCGACGCCATTGTTGTTGTGTTATGATAATTGAATTATATAAATATTGGAATTCAGAATCCAATGCCTCACTAAACATTTTCAAATGATGGTTAGTTTTGTGGTAACCGAGTTAGTTTACTCAATATG
>JAFLJL010003004.1:7500-10000 GCA_018398815.1 Conus ventricosus
GTAAAATGCAAGTATGATAATATGTTGTGTTTCATTATTGACAAAGAATGTCTTGGACTAAACAAAACTGTTATATATGTGTACGTATGTGCCACCAAGTGGAAGTCCGTTCTATCAAATTAATAATATTGATAGTGGTATAAGTCTGGTGGAAGAATGTTTGACGGACATGATGATAGATAAGAATATGTATGTTATGGTATGTGGGGATTTGAATGCACGGACTTCTTACACGTCTTATGAAATTAATAGTTGTCTGCCTTTTCACATCGATTCAAAAAATGATGTAAATATTATGACAAGGAAGTCAGAAGACAAACAAGAGAATATGTTTGGTAAAATGTTATTAACCATGTGTTCTACCTTAGGACTCTGCATCCTTAATGGTGCTTGTAACGGCGACCTCCAGGGTCGCTATACATATGTATCCGATTTTGGGTGTAGTGTTATTGACTATTTTATTTTATCAGAATTATATCATACACTCTTACCAACATGTACACTTTTTGTTGCTGATAGAATTGAATCCAGTCATATGCCTGTTGAATTCTCGCTGTGTGGGGTAACAAATGGAAATGATTTTGATTATGAGATATAAAAAAAAAATGAGTTACATTAAAAGATTGATTTGGAATCCACAGAAGGACATCTTTCTTAGATCTCTTGAGTCTGATATAATAATAGAAAAGATTGATTTGGCAACTAGACTTGTTGAAGTTGATGTAAATAAGGCACTGAAAGAATTTAATGGTTGCATGATGGACGCTGCTTCATGTATGCTTGTAAATAAGCGGATTGGTATAAGTAATCAAAAAAAACAGTTGGTTTGATAATGAATGTTTTGTTGAAAGACGAAATGTAAGAAAACTCCTTAGAATCTTTCGTAACCCATGTCCAAGGGCAGCTAATGATGAACAAATAAAAAAGCTGAAATCAGAATATCTGCATAATTACCGTAAAGCTCGAAGAGAATATAAAAATTTACTTAAGCGGAAAAAGAAACAAAATAAAACTAGTCTTTTCCGAACTCTTGGATAGGATCGATAATCAAGAAGAATTTTGGAAGAAGGTGAACCAACTTGCACCGAAGCGTACACAGTCATTGAACAGTATATTTACAGATAAATGGTTTAACCATTTTCGTGATCTTTTGGAGATCGAGGATTGTACTGAGGATATTGGTGAAGTAAATAATCAAATGACTCCGGAATACACAGAAGATGATTTTTACGTACTAAATGCACCAATCTCCAATCAAGAAATATTAAGCGCCATTAAAAATCTGAAAAGTGGAAAATCCCCCGGGCCTGACGGTATAATTGGAGAAATTTTTTAAGTGCGCATCAGATGTCGTTATAAACTTTTTTGAAAAATTGTTTAACGAACTATTTGATCGAGGTATTTATCCAGAAAACTGGTCAGAGTCTTTAATACAGCCATTACATAAAAAGGGTAATTTAGACAATCCCAACAATTATAGAGGTATCTCGCTTACAGACATCAGCGGAAAGCTTTATAGCCATATCATAAATCATAGACTACAAGTTTGGATTGATATGCATAATATCATAGATGAACATCAAGCTGGTTTTGGAAAAGACTACTCAACCATAGATCATATATTTACACTGTTTGCCGTTATTCAGAAACAACTGTCTCGAAATCGTAAGTTATATGTCGCATTCATTGATTTCGAGAAAGCATTCGATTCTATTTCAAGGAAATTGTTATGGCCTATCCTACAGAAAAACGGAATTCGAGGTAAATTATTTGATTGTGTGAAAAGCATGTATACTAACTTAAAGACGCGGGTTAGAAATGGTTCATATATGACAGATTACATAAACTGCCTGCGTGGAGTAAAGCAAGGAGATGTCTGCAGTCCTGTCTTATTCTCATTGTTTATAAATGAATTAGCAGCTGACATAATTAACAATGGAAGACATGGGGCTGTACTAACACCTACTCTTGTCGAACTTTTTATTTTATTTGCAGATGATATTATATTAATATCTGAAACGCAAGTAGGGTTGCAAAATCAGCTGAATAATTTGTATGAATCAACTAAATTGAAATTAAAAGTTAATATGAACAAAAGTAATATAATTGTTTTTCGTAAAGGCGGTTTTCTTGCAGCGCACGAACACTGGCATTTGGGCGGTTCTGAAATGAAAGTAAACACATACAAATATTTAGGACTATATTTTTCTACAAAATTGAGTCTCTCATCCACCTGTGGTGACCTAGCTGCACGGGGTAAAAAGGCGGTTATTGGTATATTGACATTATTATATAATTATGATATCCAGTCTATTGAAATTTTTTGTAAACTCTTTGATGCTAGAGTGCAGCCAGTACTTCTATATGGGTCAGAAATTTGGGGTCTTGATGAAAGTATAAAATACATAGAAAAAGTACACTTGTTTGCATTTAAACGCTTTCTAGGTGTCACAGAAAGGACTGCTAATGCGATGATTTATGGAGATACTGGTAGATTCCC
>JAFLJL010003004.1:20000-21618 GCA_018398815.1 Conus ventricosus
AGTGGACAAAAATAGTTTGAAACAGAATATTGTTAGGGAAAATATACTCTACGTTAAAGTGAGTTGGCCAAACTGGGTGGATCAGTTTATTGCACTGAAAATAAGGTGCTAAAGATACTGTTAGGTGCGTCCACAGGGAGAAGAAACTACATCAACGGCCACGGAAAATGAGACCAGGTCACGTGGTCTTGAAGGCAGCATTTCAAAAGGAGAGTGTTGTCCTAACTCATCTCTCTCTCTCTCTCTCTCCTCTCTCTCTCTCCTCTCTCTCTCTCCTCTCTGTGTCCTTAACTTCTTCTTACCTTTTCTTTCTCCTTTTTTTTTCTTTTTCTTAATCGTCGTCGTCGCCGTCTTCTTTTTCTTCTTCGTCTTGTTTCTTCTTGTTCTTCTCCTTCTTTTCTCTTTCTTTTTCTTAATCGTCGTCGTCGCCGTCTTCTTGTTCTTCTTTTTCTTCTTCGTCTTGTTCTTCTTGTTCTTCTCCTTCTTCTTCTTCTTCTTCCTTGTGTATTTTTTTTTTATCTTCTGTCATAGTTTACTGTTTTAGTTTTTTGTTTTTTTTATAGAGTGTGCTGTTTTCCTCGCAAGGGTTTAGCACTTTTTTTCTTCCCTCCATAGGCTTAGTCTTTTCCTTTTCAGGATTTAGTCTTCTTCCTTCACAGAATCTTATATCTTTCTGTTGGGTTCAGTGCTTTCTTTCTTAGGATTTAATCATCTTTACTACGCTGAGTGTCTTTTATTTTCCTAAGGCCCAATGCGTCTGTTTCTTAGGGTTCAGATTCTTTCTTTCATATCAACATGGTTGCTCCGATTTCCCATGTCAGTCTTCTGAGGAACAAGGATACAGAACAGGGGGTACCAGAGGAATGCTTCAGAAAGGCATCGGAGAGTGACTCGTGATGAAGCAAGTCTGATGCCTCGGGGATCTGGAACATGGACGCATGTTTTCCGATCCGCTGGGGTCGAGCGCAGAGCCTCAAAGGAAGTCTTTGATCCTGTTTCTGAAACATTTCTTTGTGAGCACCTGGCACCTCCTAGTCAGTGTCTTTCATTCCTCAGAATGTCTGACATGCTAATCGATGACAGTATGTAGACCACGCCATAATGCTTCTCTTTCATAGATTTTGGTGTCTTCCTTTTGGAGAGTTCAGTTTGCTCCATTCACAGGTTAGATAAGTTTTGCTGTCTTTCTTTCGCGATGTTCTGTTCCTTTTCCATAGGGTTTGATGTCCTGTTCTTTTGTTAGACTCGGTATCTTCTTTTTTTTTAACAGGGTTGGTGTTTCTCTTTCCGAAACATTTGTTTCGCTTTCATAGTTTTGTGTCTGTCTTCTCTCAAAGGATTTAATGTCCTTTTTCGTTGAATTTACTATCATCTCTTTTCAGAGGTGTAGTGCTCTACTTTTATAGGATCCTGTGTTCTTCCATAAGGTGTAAGTATCCTTTACTTCTTTCGTAGGGGTTTCGTGTCCTCGGCTTCCAGCGCTGTGTCCTTCAAGTTGGTATCCTCCTTTCACAGGGTTTGTGCTCTTTTCCACACGGTTTTGTTACTTTCTGCAGGATTAGAATCCTTTCATAGCTTCTGTCCTCTTCCTTCACAGGATTTAGTGTTCCCTATTTAT
>JAFLJL010003004.1:22618-37618 GCA_018398815.1 Conus ventricosus
AAAGCTTTGGTCTTGAGGAAAGCATGATCAAAGCTGTGAAATGAGAACGAGGAGAGGGGAGAGAGAAAGAAGACTAAACAAAAGAGGGAAAGAAACCCTGAAGGACATAAATTCTATGAAAGGACTGTCCTCCGTTCCCGGCGTCTTTCCCAGGCTGCTGACAGCCTAACAGTGTCTCCCTCGGGCTGTAGACAGCCTAACAGTGTCTCCCTCGGGCTGTAGACAGCCTAACAGCGTCGCTCCTACACTGTTGTCTCGCCGGCACCTCTCCCAGGCAGTCGTCCCGTTCCGGTGTTCAACGAGCTGTCGTCCCATTACCGGCGTTCCCAGTAGACAGCGTCTCTGCCAGGCTGTCGTCACAATCCCGGTGTCTCTCCGGGCTGTCTCGTTTTCGGCGCTTGCACCAGGCTGCCGTCACGTTCCTGGTGTCTCTCCGGGCTGTCGTCCCGTTCCGGTGTCTCTCCCGGGCTGTCGTCCCGTTCCCGGCGTCTCTCCGGGCTGTCGTCCCGTTCCCGGCGTCTCTCCCGGGCTGTCGTCCCGTTCCGGCGTCTCTCCCGGGTTGTCCCGTTCCGGCGTCTCTCCGGGCTGTTGTCTCGTTCCCGGCGTCTCTCCCGGGCTGTTGTCTCGTTCCCGGTGTCTCTCCCGGGCTGTTGTCTCGTTCCCGGTGTCTCTCCGGGCTGTTGTCTCGTTCCCGGTGTCTCTCCCGGGCTGTTTCGTTCCTGGTGTCTCTCCCGGGATGTCGTCCCGTTTCAAGCGTCTCCCCTGTACTGTAGTGTGCTCAAGTTCGATTAGTTGTTGCATGTGCATGTATTTGCGTGTATTTTCATGCGTGTTTGTGAGAAGGAGAGAGAGACAGAGAGAGAGAGAGAGAGAGAGAGGTGTGTGTGTGTGTGTGTGTGTGTGTGTGTGTGTGTGTGTGTGTGTGTGTGTGTGTGTGCAAGTTCCGGCGCGCGAACGTGTGCATGCGTGTGTGTTAAAGTATGCAAGGACACTATTTTCTATCAGAAGGACGGTAAGCCTTGTGGAAGAAGAGAAAATCAGAAAGGACACTAAACTCTGTGAAAGAGGAGGGCATTAAATCCTGAGAAAGGGGGACACTGAACCATGGAAAAAAGGCCAGGAAACAATGGGAAAGGAGGACACTAAAGCTGCCAAAGAAAAGGACATTATACCATCAGGATAACAAAGTAGACCCTACGAAAGGAGAGAAAAAAAATCACATCAAAAGAGGAAACTAAACCCCATGAAAGAGAAGATACTCAACTCCATGAAACATAGGAACACTAAATCCTGTGAAGGAAGAGGACAGAAGACTATGAAAGGATTCTAAATCCTGCAGAAAGTACAACAACCGTGTGGAACAAGAGCACAAACCCTGTGAAAGGAGGATACCAAACCTATGAAAGGACACAAGCGCTGGAAGCCGAGGACACGAAACCCCTACGAAAGAAGTAAAGGATACTTACACCTCTATGGAAGAACACAGGATCCTATAAAAGTAGAGCACTACACCTCTGAAAAGAGTGATAGTAAATTCAACGAAAAAGGACATTAAATCCTTTGAGAGAAGACAGACACAAAACTATGAAAGCGAAACAAATGTTTCGGAAAGAGAACACCAAACCTGTTAAAAAAAAAGAAGATACCGAGTCTAACAAAGAACAGGACATCAAACCCTATGGAAAAGGACACTGAACATCGCGAAAGAAAGACAGCAAAACTTATCTAACCCTGTGAATGGAGCAAACTGAACTCTCCAAAAGGAAGACACCAAAATCTATGAAAGAGAAGCATTATGGCGTGGTCTACATACTGTCATCGATTAGCATGTCAGACATTCTGAGGAATGAAAGACACTGACTAGGAGGTGCCAGGTGCTCACAAAGAAATGTTTCAGAAACAGGATCAAAGACTTCCTTTGAGGCTCTGCAGCTCGACCCAGCGGATCGGAAAAACATGCGTCCATGTTCCAGATCCCCGAGGCATCAGACTTGCTTCATCACCGAGTCACTCTCCGATGCCTTTCCTGAAGCATTCCTTGGTACCCTGTTCTGTATCCTTGTTCCTCAGAAGACTGACATGGGAAATCGGAGCAACCATGTTGATATGAAAGAAAGAATCTGAACCTAAGAAACAGACAGCATTGGGCCTTAGGAAAATAAAAGACACTCAGCGTAGTAAAGATGATTAAATCCTAAGAAAGAAAGCACTGAACCCAAACAGAAAGATATAAGATTCTGTGAAGGAAGAAGACTAAATCCTGAAAAGGAAAAAGACTAAGCCTATGGAGGGAAGAAAAAAGTGCTAAACCCCTTGCGAGAAAACAGCACACTCTATAAAAAAAAACAAAAAACAACAACAGTAAACTATGACAGAAGATAAAAAAAAATAACAAGGAAGAAGAAGAAGAAGAAGGAGAAGAACAAGAAGAACAAGACGAAGAAGAAAAAAGAAGAACAAGAAGACGGCGACGACGACGATTAAGAAAAAGAAAGAGAAAAGAAGGAGAAGAACAAGAAGAACAAGACGAAGAAGAAAAAAGAAGACGGCGACGACGACGATTAAGAAAAAGAAAAAAAAAAGGAGAAAGAAAGGTTAAGAAGAAGTTAAGGACACAGAGAGAGAGAGAGAGAGAGAGGAGAGAGAGAGAGAGAGAAGAGAGAGGAGAGAGATGAGTAGGACAACACTCTCCTTTGAAATGCTGCCTTCAAGACCACGTGACCTGGTCTCATTTTCCGTGGCCGTTGATGTAGTTTCTTCTCCTGTGGACGCACCTAACAGTATCTTTAGCACCTTATTTTCAGTGCAAATAAACCTGATCCACCCAGTTTGGCCAACTCACTTTAACGTAGAGTAATATTCTTTCCCTCTAACAATATTCTGTTTCAAACTATTTTGTCCACTGCATGAAAAGGTTCTGCTATGCGCATATCATGACACAGTAAAGTAGCATAACGTACCTTCAACAATTAGTTCTGCATAACTTTGGTTGTAACTTGCATTATTGGTACGAGAATGACCTAATTAATAACCAAAAGAGGTATCATACAAGGATGCTAAGTTTTAATTTCATCACTAGCAACGTCCTGACATTACGGCGAGTTTTTTCTTCTTCCGATTAACCATTGTAGCTGCTTACAGTCCATACATAATCTGTTCTAAACGTCCGTCGAAATCTTTTGCTCGCTATACTTGTGAAGCATATACATGGAAGTATGTCATAATACAGAAGTACATTAAGAAAAGCAGTCCCTTAAAAAGAGTCGGTGAAAATAAACATAGCCTTGACAAGACGGCAATGAATATTTGGTGCAGAATACGGCAATTCTTTGAACTGTGTATGATCTGAGAGTCAAAATATTTAGCAACTCATTTTATGCAATGTTTACAGAGACAGAAGATCTGTGTGTGTGTGTGTGTGTGTGTGTGGGAGGGGGATGATTGCTCATGCGTCCCCCATTCGGAGATGAGAAAGTGTGTGATGACTGACATTCAGTTTTCTCTCTTCCCCCCCTCCCACCGCAGCCCCCCCTCCCTACCCCCCCCCCCCCCCCCCCCCCCGGTTTTTCCCGAATTAACTTTCAATGAAGGAAATAAAAACTGTACTTAGTTTGTCCATGCTTCGGTTATTCCTCTTCATCTCTCATGTTCCAGTGTGTCCCCGGGCTTATGGTCTCGTTCACAGTATGTCCCATGCGTGGGTCGCGTCTTTTACTGTGTGTCCCCAGGGTTGGGGCCGTTCCTGGTGGTCCCCTGGGCTGTGGGCCCCTTCCCGGTGTGTCCCGTGGACCCGTTCCTGGTGCGTCCCCTGGGCTGTGGGCACGCCCGGTGTGTCCCCTGGGCTGGGGGCACGCTTCCCCGGTGTGTCCCCTGGGCTGTGGGCACGCTCCGGTGTGGTCCCTGCGCTGTGGGCACGCTCCCCGGTGTGTCCCATGGGCTGTGGGCACGCTCCCCGGGGTGTCCCTGGGCGGGGGCCCGTTCCTGGTGTGTCGCCCGGGTGTGGTCCGTTCTTGATGTGTCACTCTGGATTGTAGCACCGAGGTCTCCTCCAGGTTGCCTGTTGAAACCAGGTCCTAATTAGTCATTTGCAAGTGTGTGTTTATGTAGTGTGTGTGTGCGTGCCTGCGTTCGTGCGCGTATGTGTCTGTGTGTATGTATGTGTGTGTGCGAGCGCGCACCTGTCATTTCTCATGTATCCCATGCCTTGTAGACCCGTTCTTGGGGGTCTCCTCTGGGCTTTCGTCTCGTTCCTGATGTGTCCTTGGGCTGTCGTTTCGTTCTTGTGTGTCCCCTATACTGTGGACTCGTTCCGGCGTGTCTGCTGGGCTGTGGTCCCGTTCCCAGTGTGTCCCCTGGGCTGTGATCCCGTTCCCGGTGTCCCTCGGTTGTGGTCCCTTTCCCGGTGTGTCCCTCGGCGGGGTTTTTCCCGATGTGCCCCTTGGATCGTAGTTTGGGTTCTCTAGGTTCCCTGTTTAAAAACCAGGTCCAATTAGTCATTTGCAAGGTGTGTGGGTGTGTGCGCGCGCGCGCGCGCGGCGCGCGCCGTGCGCGGTGTGTGTGTGTGGGTGTGTGGTGCTTGTGGGGGGTTGTGTGCTGTGTGCGTGTGTGTGTGATGCGTGGGTGTGCGTGTTTGTGTGTGTGAGTATGCATGTGTGTGCGAGCGCGTCCTGTCATTTCCAGTATCCCCTGCCCGGTACCCCTGTTCTTGGTGTCTCCTCTGAGCTTTGTCCGATCCCGGTGTGCCCTGGGTGCTTTTCGTTGCGGTGTGCCCCCTGGGCCGGGGTATCGGTCCGGTGTGTGTTGGGTTTGTGGTCCTTTCCCCGGTGCCCCCGGGGGTTGGGGGCCCGTTTTCCGTGTGTTGCCTGGGCCTGGGCCGTTCCCGATGTGCCCCCCTGGTGTAGTTCCTGAGGTCTCTTCCTGGTTACTGTAAAACCGGTTTTAAATTGTCATTTGAAAGTGTGTTGTGTGTGTGTGTGGTGTGTGGTGTGTGTGTGCGTGCGTGCGTGCGTCTGTGTTTTTGTTTGTGGCGTCCCTGTTTTTTATTTTCCCCCCTGCCCTGTAGACCTGTTCTAGGCTTCTTCTTGGCTGTGTCCCGTTCCGGGAGTCCCCCTTGGTTTGTGTGTCGCCCCCTGGTGCCCCCTGGGTGGTCCTTTCCCCGGTGTGCCCCGTGAGCTGTTGTTTGTTCCCGGTGGTCCCTGGGCTGGTGTAGTTCCGGTGTGCCCCCTGGGCTGTAGTCCCGTTCCCGGCGTGTCCCGGGGGCTGTTTTGTTTGTTCCCGGTGTGTCCCCTGAGCTGTCATGTTTCCAAAGTATGCCCCCTGCGCTGTCGAGAGAGGGGAGAGGAGGGGGAAAAGAGGGGAGAGGAGGAGAAGAGAGAGAGGGGAGAGAGGTGGAGGACGGACGGGCGGGGGGGGAGGGAGTATTGGGGCGGGCGGGGGGGAGGGCGGGGGGGGGGGGCCCGGAAAAAGAAGAAGAAGGGAAGAGGAGGAGGAGGGGAGGGAGGAGAGAGAGAGAGAGAGGGGAGAGAGAGAGAGAGGAGGAGAGAGAGAGGAGAGAGGAGAGAGAGGGGGAGAGAGGGAGAGAGACGGAGAGACAGAGCGGAAAACGACAAAAACCTGTTCCCGCTGGCCCCGGCTGTCGTGTCTGGGGAACCCCCAAAAACGGGTCTAAAGCTCCCTTTTCCTTGCAGACCTGTTCTTGGTGTCTCCTCAGGGCTTTCGTTTTTTCCCGGTTGTCCCTGCGCTGCGTTTCTTTTCGGTGTGTCCCCTTGCGGGCCCCGTTCCAGTGTGTCCCCAGCTGTGGTGCTTTCCTATGTGCCCTTGGATCGTAGTACCTGAGGTTCCCCCGGTTTCCCTGTTAAAAGCAGGTCCTAATTGTCATTTGCAAGGTGTGTGTGTGGTGTGTGTGGTGTGTGTGTGTGGTGTGGTGTGCGTGCGTGGTGTGTGTGTGCGGGGGTTTGTGTGTTTGTTTGCGTGCTTGCGTGCATGCGATGTGCGGTGTGGTGCGGTGCGTGTGCGTGGTGTGCGCGCGCGCATACCTGTCATTTTTATGTACCCCCTGCCCTGTTACCTGTTCTTGGTTTTTTTGGCTTTCGTCTCGTTCCGGTGGCCCCCATGGGTTGTCGTTTCGTTGGGTTTGTCCCCGGGGCTTGGTCCGTTCCGATGTGCCCCTGTGGATCGTTTTTTCCTGAGGTCTCCCCGGGTTTATGTTGAAACCGGGTCAAATTATTTCATTTGAAAGTTTTGTGGTGCGTGCGTGCGTCCCCGTATTTTCCCGGTACCCCCTCCCCTGTAGCCCTGTTCGGGGTCCCCTTGGCTGTCATCTCTTTCCCGGGGTTTTCCCCTGGGCTGTCTTTATCTTTCCCCGGTGTGTCCCCTGGGCTGTTATCTTTCCCCGGTGTGCCCCCGGGGGTCGTGTGTTCCGGTGGTCCCTGGGCTGTCGTACTTTCCCCGGTGGTCCCGGGGCTGGATCCGTTCCCGGTGTGTCCTGGGCTTTTTTTTGGCCCCCGGGTGGTCCCGGGCTATCATGTTGTTCCATTGTGTCCCCGGGTTTGGGGTTCCTTTCCCAGTATGTCGCCTGCGCGCGAGGGGGGGAGAGAGAGAGAGAGAAGGAGAGAGGGGAAAAGAGAGGGGGAGAAGGGGCGAGAGAGGAGAGAGGGGAGGAGAGAGGGAGAGGGGAAGGAGAGAGGGGAGAAAGAGAGAGAGCGAGAGGAGAGAGAGATGATGATGAAATCTTTATTTCCAAGGGTAAGAGAAAAGCAAACACATGTTTTTTTTTACCGGCCCCTTCCCCCGTTAAGGGACTAAGTATGCTGCGACAAAACTTACAAAACTTTTAACAAACACATTATTACAACTTAAAAAATTTTATGCATAACAGTTGGGCTGGGATTTTAAAAAAGGAAAAAGAAAACGATTTAAAAAAAAACAAAAATAAAGAAATTGAAAAAAAGGAAAGGTTGACTCACGTATATGGAAAAAGGGCGACCCTCCTATCGAAGGGGGAGAGGAGAGAGAGAAGGGAGGATGGTGAAAAGAGGGAGAGGGAGGAGAGAGGAGGAGAAGGGAGAGAATTACTTTCCCTTTTGAAAAAAGATTAACTAAAAAAATGCTAAGATAAAAAACTAAGAAAATTAAAAAGTCAATAATTCAACATTTTTTCTTTTTTTACTTTTATTGTGTGGTTAAAAAGGAAAAACGAGAACGAAATAAATTATCAGTAAGCAGCAAAATTCCTAGCATCTAATTTAACATTTATTTTTCATGATGCGTAGTGTATTATATGTGTGGTGTGTGTGTGTGGTGTGGTGTGTGTGTGTTTTGTGTGTAGGCGCGTGTGTAGGCGCGCGCGTGTGTGGTGTGTGTGGGGGTTTGTGTGTGTGGGGTGTGGGGGTGGTGTGGTGTGTGGTGTGTGTGTGTGTGTGTGAGAGAGAGAGAGAGGGGGGAGAGAGGGGAGAGGGACAGAGGAGATGCCATTTTTATTTACCTTCCCCCCATTTTGTTGTTTTTTCTTTACCATTCTAAACCCCCAAATTTGCAATTATTAATTAAGCGACAACCCATAAAACGCAGCCTAGTTAACGAACAGAGAGAGAGGGGAGGAGAGAGAGAAAAGGGGGAGAGGGGGGGGGGAAAGGAGGAGAGGGAAGAGAGAGAGGTTTTAAAATTTCATTTTTTATCCAAAATATCACTGCTAAACATTACTATAAATTTGAATAAAGAGAATACATCAATTGTCAACAGTAACCCGGACACCATTTTCACTTGCGTTACAGTGTCAAAGAAAAAAAGTTTTAAGAACAATCAATTCGTGACAATGCCCCCAATAAAATAGCGACCACAATAGTCATATAAATTTAAAACTTTTTTTAATAACCAATAGTAACCCTATTCAATTTATCATTATCGTTTTTAAAAAATCAGCGGAAAAGGGAAAAGGCGTATCGTTTTATGCAGCAAAACGGGGTGTGCCCCGGATATGTATTTTTTTCTAATAGCAATGGTTGCTGTGAAATGTGGATTTTTTTTCCTGAAGGATTCTGTATATGGTACATCGGAAAAGTGTGGAAATGAATTCCCAACCCGCTACTGAGTAGATAAGCTTGATTTAAATAGATCTATTCTGGTGGGGGAACCTGGAATTTGGTTGAATCCTGGGTTTATGAAATTTGGACTGAAGGTTTGTGGTGCTAAACCCCCATGCAATTTTTTGCATTAGCTGACATTTGTTGCAGCAAAAAATTTTTGTAAGGAAAAGCCCCGCTTTGTATAATCCCCTTCCTAAGACATGTTTTAAAAGAACTGTTAAGTGCTTTTTGACACTCTTAAGAGGTTATGGCATTGCACTGCAGAAACAAGTAGTGTTGAACAATAATGATTGAAAAGAAACTGTGCGTGTAGGAACAATTTCCCGGGATGAAGGTTTAAAAAATGCTTAACTTTCCAGCTGTATGTTTGTCTGGATATTGATTTACATAAAATGCGAGTGATGAGACCAAGAAAAATTATTATCAACATATACACCCAGAACTCGATGGCTTCCCCCACTTTAATTTCCCGATTATGATAAAAACGATGGGGGGTGTGTGGTTTGTTTTGTCTTTTCTGCCTTGTTATCGCATTAGTTTTGTTTGTTTGGTTCGTGAATTTTTGATTTCTTGCACCAATTACTTAAGGTATTTGCATTTTTCTGTAAAGAAGTGAAAACAGTTCCAAACTGGGGTATTGTATGGACGTGGTATCTCACAAAAAAAGTTCCATGATCCCCAATATAAAGAGGGAGTCATTTATATAAACTGAGAAAGCAAAAGGACCCAACCAGAAACCCCGGGGTACGCCATGTTGAATAAGTAACTTCTTGTAAATTGTTGTTGACAAACGATTTTTTTTGACGGTCTTCTAGGAATGATGTTATCAGTTGGAAGGGATTTCCCGTTATCCATATAATAAAAGCTTCCTGCATAAAAATTTTTGGTCAATGACATCAAAAACCTTTGCAAAATCAAAAAAACAGGGCCCAATATTTATTTCATTTAAAATGGCTTTGCCCTTTATCTACAGGTTTGTAAGCGTGTATGACAGATTTTCCCCAAACCGATTTATTTTATTTTGTAGGTTGGAGGAGTCAAAATGGTGCAAAGATGTTATTTTGGTTTTTCCCAAGGGGTTGGACAGAATGGCAAAATGGAATGGTCTGTAGTTCGAAGGTTAGATTTGCTCCAATTTGAAAAAGGGTTAAATTTTGCAAATTTGAACGTGCGGGGAAAATGAATTTATAAAAGCTAAATTGTAAAATTTGGGAAGAGTTTTCCCTATAAGGTTTTGGGTATTTCAGTATTTTTCCCTCAATTCCGTCAAGTCCGGGCTTCCTGTCTGTTTTAATTTTGGGAAAAGTTTTGGCAAACTTCACTAACTGTCATGGGGGAACTGGTGTTGCTGGCGAAGTTATAGCATTGCAAAAAAAAGGAGGAGAGAGAGAGAGAGAGAGGAGAGAAGAGAAGAGAGGGGAGAGAGAGGAGGGAGAGAGAGAGAGAGAGAGAGAGAGACGGCGCCGGGAGGGCGAATTTATCGACGGACGGGGCGGGGACGGAGTGGCGGACGAAAAAGGCGGAGTGGCGGACGAACGGAGGACGGCGGACGGACGGACAAGAAAATGAATAAAAAAGAAGAAGGGGAGGAGGAGGTGGAGGAGGGAGGTGAAGGAGGGAAGGGGGAAAGGGGGGGTGGTGAAGGAGGTGGAGGAGGGGAGAGAAAGAAAGAAAGAGAGAGAGAAGGGGAGAGAGAGAGAGGGGGGGGAGGGGAAAAGGGGGGAGGGGGAGAGAGAGAGAAAGGGGGGAGAGAGAGAGAGAAATTCTGTTCCTGTGTGTCCCCCGGGGTTTGCTGTCGTTCCCGGGGTGTCCCTGGATGTCTTGTCGTTCCCGGTTGGGCTCCTGGGTGTCGTGTCGTTTTGGTGTGTCTCCCGGGCTGTGGTTCCCATTCGGTGTGTCCCCCGGGCTTCGTTCGTTCCCCTTTTGTCCCCCTGGTTGTGGGCCTCGTTCCCGGTGTGTCGCCGAGTGTGATCCGTTTTGAGGGGTCACTCTGGATTGTAGACATGAGGTCTCAAAAATTGCCTGTGAAACCAGGTCCCATTTTGTCATTTGCAAAGGGGGAGAGAGAGAGGGGGAGAGGAAAAAAAAACCCCCCCCCCCCCCAACCATTTTTCAGACCCCCCCAACCCCCCCCCCCCCCCCCACCCCCCAAAAAAACCCCCCCCCCCCCCCCCCCCGGATGTTTTTAAAAGGAAAGGGAATTGTTTTGGTTGGGTTTTTGTGTGGTGTGTGTGTGTGTGTTGAGGCAAACCCTTCCCTTTCTCCGAACCCCCGTCTGTGGTTCTTGGGTTTTTAGCCTTTCGTTCTTTTCCCCCGGGTGTGTCCCCCCCTTTTGCTGGGGGGACCGTTTCCGGGTTTTTCCCCCCGGCTTTTTGGTGTGTTCCCCCGGGGTTTTGTGTTTTCCCCCTGGACGTAGTTCCCGAGGTTCCTCGGTTACCCGTTTAAAAAGGGTCCTATTGTCCTTGCAAGGTGGTTGTGTGGGTGTGTGGTGTGTGGTGTGTGGGTTGGGGGGTTTTTGTTTGTTGTGTGTTTGGCGCCGGCGATTTGTTGGGTGTTTTGGGGTGGGTTGTTGGTGTGTGTTGGGTTGTCGTTCCCCTGTGTCTGGTGTGTCGTTCTCTTTGTGTGTTTGGTGGTGGTGTTGTGTTTTGGTGTGTTGGGGTTTTTGTGGTTTTGTTTTTTCGGGTCCCTTATGTCTTTTCATGTATTTGTGTTGGTTTGGGTTTTGGTGTGTGTTGGTGTGTGGGTGTGTGTGTTGGTGTGTCCCCGGGCGTGGTTGGGTTGGTGTGTTTGGGTGTGTGTTTGGTTGGGTTTTTGTTTTTCGTTCCCGGCGTTTTTTGGGTGGGTTTTTGTTTGGTTTTTGGGGGGTTTTTGGTCTCGTTCCCAGTTTTTTCCCCCGCCCGTTAGGAGAGGGGGGGGAGGGGGGGGGGGGGGGGGGGGGGGGGGGGAGGAGGAGGAGGAAGGGGGGGGGAGGAGAGGGGGGAGAGAGGGGGGAAAAGAGGAGAGGGAGAAAAGAGGGGGAGAGGGGGGGGGGGGAGAGAGAGGGGGGAGAGAGAGAGACGAGAGAGAGGAGAGAGAGAGAGAGAGGGGGAAGAGAGAGAGCGGGGAGAGAGAGAGAGAGGGGGGTAGAGAGAGAGGGGAGAGAGAGAGAGAGAGAGAGAGAGAGAGAGAGAGAGAGAGAGAGAGAGAGAGAGAGAGAGAGAGAGACATAGACATAAGACATAAATGGTTTATTCGTTTAGCATCTAGGCCTCAACAAATGCTGAACAATAATTTAATTAGTCAAAGACATTTAAAGAAGAAATAGAAAAGAAACAATCGTACACTCTTACATTACAAAAGAGGCAAACAACAAAAACCAGCTCAAACCAAGGACATACAAAGTTATAATTACACCTCGGGCATCTACGATCATTTTGTCAGTCGTGTTCTTTCCAGCACATCTAGTCGTTCACAGTTGCATCCCTACGTTTAAAAGCTAGGTAAAGAAATATCGCAAACTGTTTTAACTATTTTTGGATTCTTTGAAGACATTAACAATGTTATATCTAAAAGCGTTTGGCTCTCTATAGTTTTGAGTGGTATGAGATCACGTCGAAGGTCACTGAGGAGCGGCAACACAAACTAAAATGGATTTCATCTTCTTGGTTATTATTACACATGGGGCAAATTAATTCTACATCTCTATAATTTTTGTATCGAAGTGAGTGCGATTTGATATTACTCACTCCAAACCTAAATTTAACAAGCGCTTGCTTTACAAGTCTGTTTGTGTCAATTGCAAAATACAGTTCTTGGGTATGATTCGTTTTGATGATCTGTACATTGTAAATCTTTCACTTGAACAAATTCGACTGTCCCAATCCTGCCAGTAACAATCTATCAGTCTTTGTCTAAAACATTAATGAAATGGTCAACTGATTCTACACCTTGATTTTCCCACACATATCCAAATCCAAACTGAAACAAAACTAATCGATGTTGGTTACCCAGTTTCTTTTTACCTTTCTCGTCCAAATTAAGTAGCATCAGGTAAGCTTTGTAGGGGAGGCGATTTTCATTCATCCGTGTCAGTTTGATCCAGTATTTAATTGATCTAGTGTATGCATTCACATACAATGGGAATCTACCAGTATCTCCATAAATCATCGCATTAGCAGTCCTTTCTGTGACACCTAGAAAGCGTTTAAATGCAAACAAGTGTACTTTTTCTATGTATTTTATACTTTCATCAAGACCCCAAATTTCTGACCCATATAGAAGTACTGGCTGCACTCTAGCATCAAAGAGTTTACAAAAATTTCAATAGACTGGATATCATAATTATATAATAATGTCAATAATACCAATAACCGCCTTTTTACCCCGTGCAGCTAGGTCACCACAGGTGGATGAGAGACTCAATTTTGTAGAAAAATATAGTCCTAAATATTTGTATGTGTTTACTTTTTCATTTCAGAACCGCCCAAATGCCAGTGTTCGTGCGCTGCAAGAAAACCGCCTTTACGAAAAACAATTATATTACTTTTGTTCATATTAACTTTTAATTTCAATTTAGTTGATTCATACAAATTATTCAGCTGATTTTGCAACCCTACTTGCGTTTCAGATATTAATATATATCATCTGCAAATAAAATAAAAAGTTCGACAGAGTAGGTGTTAGTACAGCCCCATGTCTTCCATTGTTAATTATGTCAGCTGCTAATTCATTTATAAACAATGAGAATAAGACAGGACTGCAGACATCTCCTTGCTTTACTCCACGCAGGCAGTTTATGTAATCTGTCATATATGAACCATTTCTAACCCGCGTCTTTAAGTTAGTATACATGCTTTTCACACAATCAAATAATTTACCTCGAATTCCGTTTTTCTGTAGGATAAGGCCATAACAATTTCCTTGAAATAGAATCGAATGCTTTCTCGAAATCAATGAATGCGACATATAACTTACGATTTCGAGACAGTTGTTTCTGAATAACGGCAAACAGTGTAAAATATATGATCTATGGTTGAGTAGTCTTTTCCAAAACCAGCTTGATGTTCATCTATGATATTATGCATATCAATCCAAACTTGTAGTCTATGATTTATGATATGGCTATAAAGCTTTCCGCTGATGTCTGTAAGCGAGATACCTCTATAATTGTTGGGATTGTCTAAATTACCCTTTTTATGTAATGGCTGTATTAAAGACTCTGACCAGTTTTCTGGATAAATACCTCGATCAAATAGTTCGTTAAACAATTTTTCAAAAAAGTTTTAACGACATCTGATGCGCACTTAAAAATTTCTCCAATTATACCGTCAGGCGGGGGATTTTCCACTTTTCAGATTTTTAATGGCGCTTAATATTTTCTTGATTGGAGATTGGTGCATTTAGTACGTAAAAATCATCTTCTGTGTATTCCGGAGTCATTTGATTATTTACTTCACCAATATCCTCAGTACAATCCTCGATCTCCAAAAGATCACGAAAATGGTTTAAACCATTTATCTGTAAATATACTGTTCAATGACTGTGTACGCTTCGGTGCAAGTTGGTTCACCTTCTTTCCAAAATTCTTCTTGATTATCGATCCTATCCAAGAGTTCGGAAAAGACTAGTTTTATTTTGTTTCTTTTTCCGCTTAAGTAAATTTTTATATTCTCTTCGAGCTTTACGGTAATTATGCAGATTATCTGATTTCAGCTTTTTTATTTGTTCATCATTAGCTGCCCTTGGACATGGGTTACGAAAGATTCTAAGGAGTTTTCTTACATTTCGTCTTTCAACAAAACATTCATTATCAAACCAACTGTTTTTTTTGATTACTTATACCAATCCGCTTATTTACAAGCATACATGAAGCAGCGTCCATCATGCAACCATTAAATTCTTTCAGTGCCTTATTTACATCAACTTCACAAGTCTAGTTGCCAAATCAATCTTTTCTATTATTATATCAGACTCAAGAGATCTAAGAAAGATGTCCTTCTGTGGATTCCAAATCAATCTTTAATGTAACTCATTTTTTTTTTATATCTCATAATCAAAATCATTTCCATTTGTTACCCCACACAGCGAGAATTCAACAGGCATATGACTGGATTCAATTCTATCAGCAACAAAAAGTGTACATGTTGGTAAGAGTGTATGATATAATTTGATAAAATAAAATAGTCAATAACACTACACCCAAAATCGGATACATATGTAATAGCGACCCTGGAGGTCGCCGTTACAAGCACCATTAAGGATGCAGAGTCCTAAGGTAGAACACATGGTTAATAAACATTTTACCAAACATATTCTCTTGTTTGTCTTCTGACTTCCTTGTCATAATATTTACATCATTTTTTGAATCGATGTGAAAAGGCAGACAACTATTAATTTCATAAGACGTTGTAAGAAGTCCGTGCATTCAAATCCCCACATACCATAACATACATATCTTATCTATCATCATGTCCGTCAAACATTCTTCCACCAGACTTATACCACTATCAATATTATTAATTTGATAGAACGGACTTCCACTTGGTGGCACATACGTACACATATATAACAGTTTTGTTTAGTCCAAGACATTCTTTGTCAATAATGAAACACAAACATATTACATACTTGCATTTTACTTGACGAACAAATGGAATTAGTGTAGTTTTAATTAATACAAGAACACCACCTGATCGTCGACCTTGTTTTGAAAACTTTTGGGCAGGACTGCAAAATGCTGTATGATTGGAAATTTAAATGCATGGAAGTTATCTACAAAGGTTTCTACTAAAGTTACAAAGTGAAAATTAGAAACATAATGAATAAAGTCTGTTTCATCCAGTTTTGACACAAGACCGTCTACATTCCACGTGACGAAAGTGAAATTATCAATCTGTGTTAAACATACCTCTTCTCCGTTATCCAAGTGATGCACTGA
>JAFLJL010003005.1:0-20609 GCA_018398815.1 Conus ventricosus
TTGGGTGTTAGTAGGCGGTCATTCAATATGAGCGTTCTAAAGCAAAACAAGATTTCTTTTGTTAGTATGGCAATGTCTGATAAAAAAATCTTGCCTTCATTATTTCTTGTGCAACCAATTTCTGAGAATTTGAAAAGCACATGCACATTAACATCATAATTCTGGAATATTTTTAAAGATTGGATTAGATCTCCTCTGACCCACCTTCCTTTCCGTGAGTGTAATTTGGAGATAATGTAATCTTTCTTTATAGTTGAAATTACTACACTCTTTCAGGATTTGAGTAGCTCGCCTTTGTGCATTTTCTATCATTTTTGACTGTCTCTTGAGAGACTTAAACTGCTTCCTGTATAAGTAGGATTAGGTCGACACCCATCCACTCCTTCCTTAGCACTTTTGTGATTTTTTTAAATTTATTTTTGGGCCGGGTTCCCCTCTTAGAGAGAATTTGGATCAGCTAGTCTGGAGCCTGTCTCCGGATGAAGAGGGGAAAAGTAGTAGCCTGATGATAAAACCCAACATAAAGTAGGTATCTCTCCTGTTATTTAAATGCATCAGTTGCCTTGTTTTTCTACTATCTTAGGTCTCTATCTTTCTATCCTGGCCTTTCAAAATCAGCACAACCTCCATAGTAGGGCCCATAATAATCAGTTGTTGATTGGGGCCGTCAATTGGATGATGATGATGATGAGATGGGGACCCCAAATTACTTTAGCATATTCGAGAGGGGGCCTAACAGATATTTTAAATAACTTTAAAATGTCTCTTTTTCAAGAAAGGAAAAAAGTTCTCTGATGAGTCCCATCATCTGATTTGCTTTATTTACAACTCGCTGGTTGTGAGGATCAAAGGATTGATTTTTATAAAAGGTCACACCCAGATCTGTTTCTTCATCGTGTTTATTTTCTGCAATTCGTCGTTCAAAATCATTGTATATTAAAACTGTTTATTCTTTTTGCCAATGTGCATCACCTTACTTTTTGCTACATTGAAGTAAAGGTTCCATTCATCTGACCGTTGTAGCTTGTTTATATCCTGTTGGATCTTTGTGCTGTTTGTCCCCTTATCAACCATTTTTGTGTCATCTGCAAAATATTTTGCATGTGGTATGAGACTTGTCCGGTAAATCAATGAACATAGTGAATGATATGGGCCCTAGGATATACCCTGTGGAACTCCACTTAGGACCTCAGATGTCTTGGATCTCTCTTCTCCCACTCTCACTAATTGTGACCTTCCTTTAAGAAAACCTCTGACCCAGTTTAGAACATTCCCATTTATCATATGCTTTTAGTTTAGTTCGAAGCCTTTCAGGGGGGACAGAATAAAAATGCCTTTCTAAAGTCCAAGTACATTATTTTCAATTGGCCCCCCATTATCACCAGTTCTGTTAGGTTGTCGATTACTTCTAGTAATTGTGTGACACATGATTTTCTTTTTCCCAAATCCATGTTGGCATTTTAGCATATTTCAGTAAGATGAGCAACTTTCCACATCCCCTTTCAAAACTGTCTAAAATCTTACATGCAATAAAGTCAAACTCACCAGCCTGTAGTTACCTGGGTCTGTTTGGAACCTTTTTTAAATTAGCTGTGACCTCTGCAGTCTTCCCAAACTATAGGCAAGGACCCTGTTTCTAAGGATTTGTTAAATATATTACATAGTGGGTAGCTATTCATCATTTACACTTCTAACACTCGTTTGGGGGAATGACTCAGATCGGGACCTTGAGACTTGTTTTGGGGTTTACTCTTTCAATTTGCTTTTAACTGCTGCGTGGTTACCCTTACATCACATATGACACACCCTCAGATTGGGAATACTTGGTAAGTTTGGAACACTAGTTACTTAGGTCATTTAAAGTGTAAAAACGTAGAGAAAGTCATTTAGCGTTTCTGCCTTTTCTTTATTGTATCTACTAAACTTCCCTCTTTCCTTTTCAATGTGCCCATTCCGGTGTTTTTTTTTTTATCTTTCCAAAACATTTTGGGGTTACTTTTACTTTCTTTACCTATTTCTCTTTTGTAATTTTTATGGCTTTCTCTTAACAAGTCTGTTGCTTAAATTCCTTATTTCAATATGTTTAGGTGATCCTGTCCCGATTTGGTGCACAAGTATCTTTTGAACATCTTATAATTCTTTTTGATTGTTTAAATGCTTTTCCATCCATCCATATCAGCTTTATGTTTTTCACTTTTGGAATGCAAATCTTCCATACCTGTTGTTAGTACTCCTTTGAGGTGATTCCAACTATCTTCTACATTCATTTTTTGGGCCATAGGGTTTTCCGTCGTGGTTACTTATAATTTACTTCTCATTGGTTATAATTTCCTTTGTTTAGATTTAAGTAAATCTTGCCTTTGGTTTTATGTTGTAGTTTGTTAATACATAAAATTCAAAAGGGCAATACATCATGGTCACTTTTTCCAATGGATCCTGGTGTGTATATCTGAAATAGATTATCCTCTTTTACTAATATCCCAGTCGTCCAAAGGGTTTGGGGTTTTGTCCTGGTGTCCTCCTTGCTGGTTTGTTAAGTTTCTGCATTAAGTATGCTCACTGATTTTTTCAACAATTTGCTCACCCTTTTTCCCAGACCACTTTCCATCCCATCTGACAAAAAGGTAATTAAAATCACCCATAATCAATACTTTGTCAAATTTTAACATTATATCAGATTTTAACAGATCAAACATTTTTTCATCATTAGCTTCAGAACTCTCATTAGGACTTCTATAGATGCAGCCAAGTAATACTGTGTTTCTATCATTGGTATTAAATGTGCACCATACACTTTCCTGGAACTCGGATGTGTTTAGTTCTTCACATTCACATGCGTTTAAGGATTTCTCTGTATGTAATGCTACCCCTCTACTTATTTTGTTATTTAAGAACATATCGTAGTTTAGAATATGGTATTCTGATTCGATGAAATTCTTAGCATTCTTGGGTTTTATTTCAGTGAGACCAATTATACTAGGTTTAATTTCGGGTATTCTTGGAAAAAACTCATCTTTTTTGTTAAATAAGCTGTCCATATTGGTGTACAGTACCGAGCATCCATTCACTCCATACCTTGCACTTTCACAACTCCCTGTCTTACCACTCATTCTTCCATTTTTGTTTGTTTTATTCACACTATGTACATGTCCTTGATCCAGTCAATCCCTGTCACTCCCACCACTGTTTCCTGCACCAGTCCTGTCATTGGTCGTTCTTGGTTTTACTTTTAAGGTCACTATCATTCCTTGGCGTATTGCTAAGTTTTTTCACCATCTTCAGTGCATTTTTTCAACTCATCCCTCAACATCTTGTAGTCGGATTCACAAACACTCGCTTGTCCTTGTCCCTCACATCTCTGTTCAGTTCAGGGGCCTTTTTCTGGATCTCTTGCTTCTTGTTCTCCGTCTTGATAGTGACTCTCGTCAATCTTGGTTTATTCCCACCTTCTTTGCCCAGTCTGGTTGGGTTACTTACATCCTCCTCATCCAAGGTGACTAGCTTCCCCCGCAGTTTCTTGGCAGCACACAGGTCGTCTTCAATCCTCTCTCTGGTATCAGTCTTTGAGCTCTCTTTCAGGTTCACTATGAAGTATGATGAGATTTCTCTTTCTCTTTTCCACCTCTCTCTGCTCCTCCATGGCCTCGGCCAGTTTCCTGTCTACTACTTGTTCAATTTTTTTCTTCTTGGTTTTCACCAAGAAGGTTTTTTTTCTAGATTCTCCAGACGAGCGCTGAGTGCACCCACAAGTATCAGGTCCAGTAATTTGTACTTGTAGTTTTCGATGTTGAAAGATCTTTCATAGATCGGTTCATCGCTCTATTGATGTGACCTACAACTAACTGACGTAACGGTGGGAAGATTGTCAAGGTCAGCTGAGTTGGTCGTTTGGCTCGTAGCGTTTGGGGTTGTAAAGCCTAGGATGATCTGATCAGTGGGCATCAAGTCTGTTTTTGAAGGTATTCAGGGTGGGTGCTGTCACCACTGACTCGGGAAGGCTGTTCCACGTCGTCACCACTCTCTCCGAGAAGAAATTGCCTTGGACTTGCCGGCGCACTTGATTTTTGGCGAGTTTCTTGCTGTGACCTCTGGTCTCACGTTCTATGTACGGTTCAAATTGCGGGCTTGTTGTATTGTAGATCCCGTGACATACTTGTACGTGTCAATCATGTCACCTCGGAGCCTTCTGAATTCTAGGCTGGGGAGCTTCAGTTCTCGGAGACGTTCAGGGTAGGGCTTCTCTTTCAATCTTCTGATGAGTTTTGTAGCTCGACGCTGCACGTCTTCCACATCCTGCTGTAGACCTTTCTGCCAGCAGTGTGGGGACCAAACGGAATGTCCACGGATACCCCAGCATTGGTTTAACCAGTGACTTGTAGAGCCGAACAAAGGTACGATCCGAGAGGTGGTCGAAGGATCTTCTGACTACTCCAAGTGTTCGATTGGCTTTGGCTGTAGCTTGGGCAATGTTGTTCTTGAACGTCAGTTTTGTATCGATCACTACTCCCAGATCCTTCTCTGCTTCTGTCTCAGCTAAGTTGTGCCTGCTTTCCTGGCCGTTTGTTGTTATCTTCATGGTGTATGTGTGCTCATCCGGACTGTGCCCTAATCTCATCACACAACACTTCTGGGGGTGGAAACCAAGGAGCCAGTTCTCTGAGCAGTTGCAGAAGTTGTCCAGATCTTGTTGTAAGGACTCCGGGGCCTCAACCTCATCACTCCGTGCAAATAGCTTAGTGTCGTCAGCGAAGATGCGGACTTCGTTCTTGGCATGTCAGGGCAGGTCATTGATGTAGGCGACAAACAGCAGGGGGCCGAGGACACTACCTTGTGGGATGCCACTTGTTACTGCAGATTCCTCTTATGTCTCGCCGTTCACCGTGACCACTTGCCACGTGTGGACATTGTCTTGGACTCCAAGTGCATCAAGCTTCAGCAGGAGACTACAGTGGGGGACACTGTCAAAAGCCTTCTTGAAGTCTGTGTACACTGCGTCGATTTTCCCGCCATCGTGAAGTGTCTGGGTCCAGAAGTCCAAGGTGTCCAACAGCTGAGTGCTGCAAGAACGGCCAGGTGTGAAGCCATGTTGTTGTTCACATATCAGATGATTATGCTGCATGTGCTCTAGAACTTTAGCTTTGACAAGTGTTTCCATTGACTTGCATAGGATGCTGGTTAGGCTGACAGGCCTGTGATTGTTTGGGGATGAGCGGCTCCCCTTCTTGAAAATTGGGGTAATGTTTGCCTTTCGCCATCATTGGGGATGCGGCCTTCCTGCAAAGATTTCTGTAAGATATTGCTGATGGGTAAAGCTATTGAGTCTGCTGTCTCTACAAGGAGAATTGCTGGTATGCCGTCCATGCCTGCAGCCTTATTTGTCTTCAACCCCTTGAGTAGTTTCTTCACGTCTTCTTCTGTGATGCTGAAGTTTGTGAGTGCTGATTCGAAATCATAATCGGGTGGCGCTGGCAGATCTCCATCTGGTTCTTTTGTATAAACACTTTGGAAAAAGTTATTGAGTACTTGGGCTTTCTCTTTGTCTGGCTTTGCAATTGAGCCGTCATCCTTCTTTAAGTCAGCTATGCCAGTTCTGTTGCTAGTTTTTGATTTCACATATGACCAAAGAGGTTTCTGGTTCACTTAAGCTTCCTCAGCGATGGTGCATTCAAGCCTGGCCTTGGCCGAGAAGTCTTGTTGCGAGCTTTTGCGTACTCCCTAAAGTCTTCGTCAGTTCTCGTTCTGAGCCATCTCCTGTATCTGCGGTGCTTCTCTCTAACAATTTCCAAAGTTTCGTTGTCAAGCCATTTCTTCCTGGGTGCACTGTCTGCCTTGCCTTTGGGTACAAATTTACACTTTGCCTCATCAACTATTTTTAGAAAAACTTCCCATTGCTCCTCAGTGTTCTTATTCTCCAGTATTGCAATGTATGCAGCATCCAGAAGAAGCATCCAGGAGAAAGTACTGGCCAACACCGACAGCAGTGGGCTGTGCGGCACCCTGGAGGAACTGCGACGGACGGCAGCCTTCATCGAGGACGCCGGGCTGCTCATCTAACAGGATGGTGAACAAGGAAGAAGAAGAAGAATTCTCCAGTTCTTTTTTCTAGTCAACTTGGTTTAGGAAATTTCTGATTTCATCGTAGTCAGCCTTGTGATATTTGTACCTGTCATGCTTTGGCGGGGAGGGAGGCATGAGTTTCAAGTCAATACCACCCCTGCCCGGGTAACCTCAGTGACAATGTCATCTCTGTTCGTGAAGACTAGGTCGTCAAGAGTAGGCTTCTGTCCGTCTCTGATCCTCGTTGGCTCTCGTTGTCGATACATGGGTCCTTGCCTTGCCTGTACCTCATTTTTGACGTCCCACCACTGTTGGCAAATCCACTCCAAATTGGGTGTAGTGGCAGTTTTGAATCTGTACTATCCTCACATTATGATTAAGCCAGATGTCATTATGCTCTTGTACTGGTTTTAGTTCCGACTCTAGTTTAGGAACGCATTAGGAACACACACTGAGACTCTCCATTGTCTAAAAAGACAGCGCTGCATTGAATTGCTTATAAATGGTCTCAGATCTTTGCCTCTCAGCATAGAGAAAAACATACAGAAATTGATATTTCCTCTGGAACAAACAAGCAAAATCAGACTCTGACAGTGAGGAGAATATATATCGTTTGAGTTTTCCATCTCATTTGTTTGAAGAGAAACTAGAGTTAAATGTTTTCCATCAGTATTAGCAGATCTAAGATGTAAGCCTATCCTGAGGTCCCATTTTGATACACCTGTATGTTGTAAAATTTTTAATTTAATTTCTTTCTCTTGGACCGATTCTGACAGTGACAGCCTGGCATTGGTTGTTGAGTGATAGTGCTGAGTAATTATTCGGACAAAATTTCTGGTGTGAAAACTGATTTATATACTTCTTTTCTGTAAATTAAGTACATGTATGTATTGCTTCAATTTTGTGAAAAACTAAAAAAATTGAAATCTTTGTCAATAAAAGAAGGCATGTGTTGAAGGCTTGCCATTGCAATAATGTCAAATTAAGTATGCAACATATATAAAAATGAAAATCAGAACCTATTGAAATTACAAAAAGAAAAAAAAAATTATGGAAATATATCACATCTCAGCTTTTGACTGTTTTTTGTGTAAAGCCAGAGCAGGAAAGGATACATTTATTTAGGACAGAAGACCGTGTAGGATGAAAATCATGACTGGTTCGGTTCAGTCGAGTTGCACACAGCAATTTGATGATATTTGAAATATGAGTGACTGTACTGCCATTCATAGATTGGACAACTAGCTTACGAAACAAAAGGCAGAAAAGATGCTGTTTGAGACAGAAAACATGTGCTGAAAATCCTGCAAGGTGACAGAAATGGCAGAGGCCTACATGTGACAACTCAGTGCTTGTCAGCACACAAGACCTAATCCCAGCTACAGTATGTTGCACCCTGATTGCAGTGACCATGATGTTATTATATTTGATTTGTATGTCAAAATACAAAAGCAAGCACAAGAATTTGATATGACATTATTATTTAAAGGTGACTTTAAAAAAAAACAACAACACTGAAACTAGTGAAAGACCTGAGTCAGGCAGAGGATAGTGGAAGAACATTTAAAAAAAAATTTAAATCATGATTTTTGCCAAGCACGGTGGGCAGTATCTACAGTAATTTAGTACAAGGAAGGTCAGTGGTGTTATAAAGGTTATTGTACTTTCATAACCTTATCTTTTTAGCCATGATTTCTTCACAACCCAAAAGAAGTGCGAGTTTTAGACTTGTTGCAGATCTTCAAATGAAAATTTTTGTCGCTTTGAATATTTTCATTTGGAATGTTTTGTAGCGAAACGGAACTGTCTGTGATTGAAATCCAAAGATCACCATGGATATTGAGTAACATTATTTTTAAACTAGTTTAGCAAGTGTAATATTTTTTAAACATACTTTGTCCTCTTTTCTCGCATGTAAACAATCAAGATCATTGTGTTTTAAAGGAAAAAATCAGAAGACTTCTTCAAAATCTTCATTTTGTGTACAGGGCTAGTCAGTAACTTTTCCCTCCACCTAGTGGAAGAATGACCTGTCTGGATAGGTTTTGCACTTTCCTGGATGTCGTCAGTTTACTTTCGCTAGAATCACACATACAGCATATGTGCACATACATGAATATACGGACAAGCGCACATGCATATATGTGCACACTTCTTCTTCCTTTGAGTGTCCACAATCAACAATTTGATTTTTATGACACTTTTCAGGTTGGGGTTCGCCCGGTGAAGAAGGAAAAAAAAAAATCAGAACAGCAGTTGCATGACTGGAAGGTGTCAAGAGTGGGGGCGGCCACAGTCTCTCTGGCAGCTCATTCCAGTCTCTGATTGTTCTGGTGAAGAATGAGTTCTGCCGGTACTGTGTGCAGCACTGAATGGCAGAGTACTGTTGGTCATGTCCTCTTCTTTGGCGGACCAGAACTGGATGAACTTTGTTGTGGCTGACTGCGACCATGTTATTGCGAATCTTGTACAGCATTGTAAGACGTGCTATCTGCCGGCGTTACTGAAGGGAGAGCCATCCCAGTCGAGAAAGCATGTTATACACACTTGGGGTGTGGTGGTAGCGGTTCAATACGAAGCGAGCCGCCCTTCTCTGTATTGCTTCCATTCTGTCCACATTCCTCTGTGTATGGGGGTCCCACACAGAGCTGGCATATTCCAAAAGGGGCTTGACAAATGTCAGGTAAGCCCTCTCTCTCAGCTCTGTGGGGGCAGCTTTCAGGTTCCGACGAAGGAATCCCAACATCCTGCTTGCTGTCAAAGTAATGGCATCAATGTGAGAATCCCAGCTGATGCTCTTCTCAATGGTGACATTGAGATACTTGACTGATGACACAGTGTCAAGTGTGTGTCCATGCAGCTTGTACTGGTAGTGGAGGGATCGCCGACTTCTGGTCACAGGAAGAACAGTACACTTCCCTTGGTGAAAAAAAACAACCCATGTCCCAGCTCTTCTCCCATTCTCCAAGGTGATGGAGGTCCTCTTGTAGCTGGTCTTGGTCTCGCTGGGATGCGACTACTCTATAAGCTATAGTGTCGTCAGCGAACAGCCTACAAGGTGAAGTCAGGCTCTCAGGGAAATCGTTAACGTATACAAGGAACAAGCAAGGTCCCAAAACTGATCCTTGTGGTACACCTGACTTCACACTCACATATATTCTGATTGGGCTCCCTCCACTACAACTGCTTGACGTCGGTTTGACAGAAATCCCTTGATCCAGCGGTTGACCTCACTCCCCATGCCATAGTGGTGAAGCTTGTGTAAGAGGAGACTGTGAATTACCTTGTCAAAAATGCTTTAGTGAAATCCATGACCAGGATGTCTGTCTGTCGTCCCTCTTCCATGCTGTCTACCAACTCATCAATGAACTCCAGGAGCTGGGTCTCACAGGATCGCTGTCTCCTGAACCCCTGCTGCTGGGCATAGAGGATGTCGTTCCGCTCTGGATGCTCCATCACAGAGCTCACGATGGTGTGCTCCAGCAGTTTGCAAGAGATGCAGGTCAAGAAGACAGGCCTGTAATTCGCTGGGTGGTAATGCTCCCCCTTCTTGTAGATTGGTATGACGAGCGCATCCCTCCAGTCAGATGGAACTTGACCAGTAGTGAGGGATGACTGAAAGATGGCAATGAGTATGGGGGCTATTTCCTCCGCAAGTTCTCTTAAGACTCATGAGCTGACTCCATCGGGACCACTGGCTTTATGAGGGTCTAGTTCTTTCAACAGTCGTTTGACTCCTTCCTCATTGACTGTGATAGTATTCAGCTGTGAGTAAGCTTTGTCTGCCATACTACACTTCTCCAGAAACTCGTTGTGGGAGTAATTTCTGCCATCACTGAACACTGATTGGAATTGTTGATTGAGGGCCTCTGCTTTTTCTTTTGGGTCAGATAACAGGGTTCCATTCATCTTGAGAGAAGCAACTCCTGCATCGGTCGACCTCTGGTGCTTGATGTGTGTCTAGAAGCGTACTTGCCAGCTTGCTCGGGAGTCTTCTCCAATCAGGGTGCTGCTGAGGTATTCCCAGTATGCCCTACGTATTTTCCGCTGAGCTTCTCTTCTGAGTTCTTGTGCCTTCACCCTCAGTTCTTCAGTACCCTGTTTCATCCATTTTTTGTAGGCTCTATTTCTCTTATTGATGAGGCGCTTCAATTCGGAGGATATCCATGGTAGAAATCTCATTTGCATGCACATGCTCACAGACACCTGTATGTTACTGGAAGATTGAATGCCACAGATAAAAAGTGAAATCTCTGTGAAGCAAGGTGTGTTACTTTTAGAATATAAATTATCACTGGCTTTTTGAAATAATTTTTTTTTTTTGTTAGTACTTAGCCAATGGCAAGTGGCCCTGGGGGTGAGATACAGGTCTCTTGTCTTCCCATGGCTGGGTCTGTCACTGTCACTGTGTCGAGAGTCCAGGCAGCTCTGTGACCAAGGCTTGAAATGATCCTCGCTTCGGAACTTTCAGGTGATCATTGCTCCATCATCAGGATATCCATTAAAAAAAAAAAAAGGGCAAAGATAAGCGTTCGTAATCAGAAACTTCACAGCCCAGTCAGCCAAGTTAAAAATAAACGTCACTTGCCTGACATCAGTGCGCTTGGTCCAGGCAGTCGGATAATGACATATGTGAACCCACTGGTGTGTGTGTGTCTGTCTCCAAAAAATCTCCAAAAATGGTAAAGTAATGACTGAAAAAGCTAAAATTGCATGCCGTTTCAGGATTTCAGATCGACAGGCAGCGATATTTGAAATGGTGTGTCGCACGCCTGTTGTGGCAAAACCAAGATGGGATAACATTCTGTCTCTTGTCCCCTCCGGGGGTTGCGACCTTGTCGTGGTCGGAGGGCTTGCGTGGTCCAGTGATCCCTTAGGCTTTGCTGGCGGGGGCATCAATACTTGGGAGATAGGCTGGGTTTTTTCACACTGCTTGTAGGCCTGAGAGGTGAAGATGCTGTATGGCCTAAGCGAAACGTGGTAAGAAGTTGATGCCCCTGGTAGGGCTTCCCATGTCAGATAGGCTAAGGGTGAGGATCCTGACTAAGAGTAACCCGCCTTTCTCCTTTTCTTGTTTTCTGCCTTCCTTATTTGGCCCTTTTCTATCTTCGTCTCCCCTTCAAGTCTTCTTTTACACACTCCTTTCTCTCTTGTGGTCTCCTTAAGATCCGCCGCGTTTGCCGTGCGGTGCGACCTGTGTCGGAGGGGAATGAGATCCTGGTGGTTGAGAGAGCCAGCGCTCTCAACACATCACTTTGGGCTCGGACCTCTCCTAGACAGGGAGTACACTTTGGCCCGGGTGTACTAATCGGCTTCCCTTCTTGGGGCTGGGTCAAGACAGGCAGTCCCCTGCTGGCCATGTGAACCCCTGCAGTGCTCAGCTCTCTGTCCCCGGGAGTTGAGCATGATCAGGGGGGATAGGGTTGGTGGTTTTCTGTTTGTCGTATATTCTCCCGAAGCCTGGAAGGGGTCAAGACATTGGTTTCTTGGCCCTGGCCCTTAGTTGGACTCCAAGGTGGGTGGGTAAGGGAGGGATGAATTACAATAAACTAAATATGGCTTCTTTAAAAAATATGCCCCCAAAAGGAAGAGGAAGGCAGCATCCCCTGTTTCAGGGATTTCGAAGGTGACAGTGATTCAGATACTGAGGTACGACAAAGGACAGGATTCTGGGCTTCCTGGCTCGTAATGGAAGGGACGGAGCAGGAAAGACCCCTTTCAGCTCTGAGCCCTTTTGCTATCCAGAAGGGCTTTCAGGGTTTAGCAGGTGACCTCAATCCATCAAAAGATTGCGAAATGGCTCATTCCTCATTCAATGTAGAACAAAAAAACAGTCTGAACAGCTGCTGAAGGCAACGAAACTTGTGGACAGGGAGATCAAGGTAACTCCCCACAAACAGTTTAAATTCATCGAAAGGCGTGATTCGCTGCGGGATTTATCTGGTGTCACAGAAGCAGAGATCAAATCGGAGCTGGCGTCCCAGGGTGTGGACGGAGGTGCGCAGGGTGACAGTAAAGAAGGGTGCAGAAAGAGTGGCCACCAATACCCTCTTTCTGACATTCTGCAAACCCTGTGCTGCCTCCGGTCATCAAAGTCGGCTACCTGAATGTTCGGGTTCAACTGTATGTGCCATCCCCGTTGAGGTGTTTTAGGTGCCAGAGGTTTGGCCATGTCAGGGACCGCTGTTCTGGGCAGGAGGTGTGTGTATTTGCTGCAAGGCAACCCATGATGGGCCATGCAAGATCCGGCACATTGTGCTAACTGCGGTGGCGACCATCCTCCTCTTCACGAAACTGTCCTCTTTGGATTCAAGAATCTGCTATCCAAGTGTCAAAACGGAAAAGAAGATCTCATTTTTTGAAGCCCGGAAACAGGTTGTGGGCAGTCAGACGCCCACAGCTTCTTCCTATGCTTCGGCTGTAAAGAAAATTCCCACAGTTTCTACTAGGTCAGTCTGCTGCCAGCCTGATGAATTCATGTTTTCAAAGACATTGCAAGTAAAATCTGTCAGTTCTGGTGGTAGCAGGTCCACCACCTTCCAACCCAAAATGAATGCCCCTGGTGGAGGCAAAAAATCCGCCACCCCTCAGACTGCCCAGCAGTCTACAACATCTGCTGCTGGGCAGATTAAAAAGCCAGCACCCCAACCCGAACTCCTCAGTCCAGTGCCCGTGCGGGCAGGGAGTTCAACCCAGTGTGGGAGATAGTGGAGATGAGGAAGAAACCTCCACCATCTCCCAAATCCAGACCTTCTTCGCCTGTTGGCAAGTCTGCCAGCAGGTCTGTAGACCAACACACTCCAGTGAAGCTGAATAACAAATTCGCTCCATGGAGGGCAGACGTTGATGAGGAGATGACCTGATCTCTCTCCTTTTCACCCTCTGCACCATGGATAGTACAATATTCCATTGGAATATCCGTGGACTAAATTCCAACTTCGAGGAGCTGCAGCTTCTGTGTCGATCTATAAAACCTTCCGTCGTGGCTCTTCAGGAAACTCAAATTCAAAGCCAGAAGACCTTTACTCTTTCTGGCTTTAATATTCTTTCAAAACCTGCACAAACCATCCACGTTGGGACTGTCGGGCGGTGTTGCCTTTCTCCTACATAAAACTTTGTTGTATAGTCCTGTCACTTTGTCTACCTCCCTTCAGGCTGTAGCTGCGAGAGTCACTCTCCATAAGACTGTGACAATCTGTTCCCTTATTTACCTCCTTCTGTCCCGGTTTGTCATCAGGACCTTGTCAGTCTGATAGAAGAACTTCCTCGACCTTTTTTGCTGTTGGGTGACTTTAACGGTCACAATCCTCTTTGGGTAGTGTCCATACGTCATCCAGAGGTCTGTTAATTGAGGATGTCCTTTCGGATTTGGATTTGTGTTTGTCTGAACGACGGATCTGCAACTTACCTCCACTCTTCCACAGGTTCACTTTCGTGTTTAGATTTGTCGGTTTGTGACCCTCGCTGGTCCTGGACTATGAGTGGTCTGTCCATGACGATCTGCACGGAAGTGACCATTTCCCTGTCTTACTACAACCGTCATAACTGAACACGTCTCTGTCTCTCAACATCTAAATTACAAGAAAGCAAACTGGGATCTATTTGCAACCACTATTTCTAAAGAATTCCAGGACACTGATTTTCTTCAGAGTCGGACCCAGCTGAATCACTGACTAACACTGTGATCAAGTGTGCTAAAGCTTGTATTCCAGTGTCTTCCGATAAACTTCAAATGCCAAAAAACACCCTGGTTTGATTCAGACTGCCAACAAATTTTCCAAGTTAGAAAACGGGCTCAGCGTCAGGTGTACCAACGACCTTCGGGTCCCAACGCTCGAGCCCATCAAAAACTCCGTGCTAAATCTAGACACACTTTTAAAATCAGTAATCGTCGGTCCTGGAGAGCTTCTGCTCCAGGCTGACATCAAAAACTTCCAAGAAAAAGTGTGGAACATCATTAAGAAAATCAAAGGAGAGAACACCTGTCCCACTGTGAACCATCTCAAGTTTTCGGATTGTTAATAACAGAGAAGAAAGCAGTTGCTAATCTGCTTGCTTCAACCATTGAAAAGAATTCCTCCTCTTCTAATAAATCAGCCACTTTTGTCAAAACCAAAGCCCTAAAAGAAAAATCACCCTGCAACTTTTCGTCCGACAACATGGAAGACTACAATCTTCCTTTCACGTTAAACGAGCTGAAATCTGCCTTGCTTTCTTGCAGCGATTCCTCTCCAGGTTATAGATGAAATCCATTATCAGCTGTTGAAACATCTTCCGCTAGAAGGTCTGAACATACTGCTACAGGTCTACAACAATGTGTGGACTACAGGTTTTTTTCCACCCTCTTGGCGAAAAGCCCTCATTATTCCCATCCCCAAACTGGAAAAGATCTTTCTAATCCTTCAAATTACCGTCCCATAGCTTTGACCAGCTGTGTTTGTAAATTGATGGAAAAAATGGTCAATGCTAGGCTCATGTGGAAACTTGAAACCGATGGCCATTTTGGCGAAAGAACAGTGTGGTTTCCGCAAACATCGGACTACTGTTGACCATTTGATTCGTCTGGAATCTACACTTCGGAACGCCTTTCTGAACAAACAGCATGCAGTGGCAATTTTCTTTGACTTGGAGAAGGCCTACGATACACCTGGAAGTCGGGGATACTTCATGATCTCCACGATCTGGGTTTTCGAGGTCATCTTCCGCTTTTTATTCAAAATTTTTTGGCAGAACGACAGTTTCAGGTCCGGGTTGGCACCACTCTCTCTGATGTCACGAGCAGGAGTTGGGTGTTCCACAGGGAGCATACTGTCTCCTGCCTCTTTAGTATTAAGACAACAACATTGTTCAATAAGTTCAGCAGGGTTCAGACTGCTCATTGTTTGTGGATGATTTTGCTGTCTACGCAACTGGAAGCCTGTACCCGAGTGTCCAGCGCAGGCTCAGCTTGCTAGATAAAATCCATCGGTGGGCGGATGAAAACGGTTTCACCTTTTCTGCTACAAAAACCCAGTGTATTCACTTCCATAATTTCCGTCAGTTTTTTCCAGATCCGGAACTTCAAGTAGGGAATCTCCCATCCAGCTGTAAGAGGCCAAATTTCTGGAGTCATTTTTGCAAAACTTAACTTTCTCCCATATTAAAACCTCAAACTGCTTGCAAAGCACTGAATATTCTGGGGTCGTAGCACACACGATGGGGCGCTGATAGAAACTTTGTTCCACCCACTTTGAGCCCTTGGTCGTTCAAAACTTGCTATCGTTGTGCTGGTACGGCTCCGCAAGATTCTTCTTACCTCAAACTCTTGACCCTATCCACCATCAGGCTTCGTCTTCTTGGAGCGTTACGCACACCCTGTGTACTGCCTGTACGCAGAGGCGGGTGAACTTCACTTTTCATTCGCAGGCTGAAATGTCTTTGAATTATTACATCCGATGTTTCAGGTTAACGCAGAATTTTTGCTATGACTGTGTTTTTGACCCTCCGTTCCAAAGTAAGTTTGTAAATAACCCGAAATGTATTCCGCCGTTTTGGCTTCGATGCGGCTCACGTGCGGAATGCGGTTATAGAACTGGGGTAGTTTTCCGATTTTTCCTAATGTTCGATCAACCTCTTCATGGACCTTTTTCATCCAGAGATTTCGTTTTCCTCTTGCAGCCTTTTCGTAAAGAGTTTCTTACCAGCTCTCTGGCGTACAAGGCTTTGTTGCTGAGCTCTGTTCAAATTCCCATCCTATCAAAAAGTTTTCACTGTCGGTTCCAAGTCTGAGGATGGGTGGCCTGTGCAGCTACTGCCCTGGGGCTCCTTCTCAGATTATTGTTGGAACGTATACATTCAGATGTTCTGTCTATTCTGCTAACTTACTGCTCTGGTACTGGCTTTGAAGATAATCTCCCATTCTTCGAAGAGGGACTTTCTGGTTTTCGGATTGTGTCAGCTTTGGAGGCCATAGTGGCCGCAACCTTCAGCATCCAGAACTTTTACTTTCTTTTGAACTTTTAGCAAGTTGAAGGCGGACGGTTACAACATTACTTTGCTTGGGTTCCTGGCCATGTTGCATCGGCGGGAACGAAATGGTTGTCGTTAGCCAAGAACGCCACAAGAGAGAAACTGTTCAACACTTATATCCCCTGCTCAGATGTGAAACCCAAAATTAATGATTATGTGAGAGACCTCTGGCAGGAGGATTGGAACACACAGACGAATAACAAACTCTTAGATCCGTCCAAACCTTAAAGACTTCCCCCATCTACGTCGGGTGGTCGTAAAGAGGAAACGGTTCTGTGCCGGCTGCCACACCGGCCATTCGTATTTTACCCATTCTTACCTTTTAAAGAGTGAAGAAGCTCCGTGGTGCATTCCATGTCATCGCCACTCACAATGAACATGTTCTTTTAGAGTGTTGGGACTTGCACGATGTGAGACACAAACATTTTACAGCGGAGTCCATGAGATCCTGTTCAGGGATGTCCCGCCTGACGGTGATCTTGAGTTTTTGAGAGAGATTAACTATTTTTCATCTGATTTAAGATTTTACGGCAGAGAAAAGATTTTTAACAAAGTTCTGGTGCGTTTGTAGACGATGTCATTTAACGAGATGATTTTAACGTGGTGACAGCCCTGATGTGGCCTGTTGCGGTCGCTGGGCTATAAGCAACATTATCTTATCTTATCTGTCTCTTGTCGACATGTAAAACATCAGAGTTGACTAGTTGTGGATAATACCAAGATGGGATAACATTCTGTCTCTTGTCGATACTGTAAAACATCAGAGTTGACTAGTTGTGATAATACAAGATGGGATAACATTCTGTCTCTTGTCGATCATGTAAACATCAGGGTTGACTAAGAGTGCCGTTGTGATATACCAAGATGGGAAAGGAAAATAGCCTAAATATGAAGGAAAATAACCTAAATATGAAGGAAAATAGCCTAATATGAAGGAAAATAGCCTAAGCAGTTGAAAATTGTTCATTTACTTATATAGACATGACCATTGGCATCAGTGTCCATGAAAGGGGTGATGAAGAAATGTGGTACACTGATGTATAAATGGCAGATGTTTTTAAAATTCTTTTTTAGTTTGAAAAAGTGGTTATGTTTCTGTTTTAAAAGTGCCTTCAGGATGTAATGATATAATGTAAACAAATTTTGCATAACTCCAAAAACTGTTGAAAATGAACCTTTAGTTTAATGGTGAAACGGCTGGTGGATGTTGAAGAGGTCATAAAGAAGGTCTGTTGGTTTCTACTCTGCCATGTATTGAAATCATGTAGAGGAAAAATGTAATACTCATGGACAGATGGAAGCACCAGTAATGCAACAGCCATTTTTAATGAAGGAAATGATCAGCAGGAAACCACAGACCAGTTCCATTGTAACCATATGTACTTGTAAAGTGTCTTGTAGAAATTACTAATGTCAATGATTGTAGAGTCTTGTAGAAATGCCCATTGACATTAACCACATATGTGACAGCTAGCACTTAACCACATATGTGACCAGCTAGCACTTATAATGTAAGTGCTGGCCAGTATGACTTTTGACCTTGATGTTTTCTGACGCTACTACTTAAGCCCTGTTGGAGGACTTTACTGGTAATATTGGATAACATCAAATCATGATTTGTCTACAGGAGTTTTCAAAAGCATTTGACTTGGTCCACATGATTGTCAAGACCCAGTCCACTGGATTTTGCTGGGACACAAGGTGCTTTAAGACAAGTGCTTCAAGAAAGCAGTTGCTTCTAGTTCATCAGCAGGAAAGGTATGAATTATTGACAAAAGTTGTACAAAGTTTTTTGTTTGTTTGGTTTTTTTCAGCCTGTTTTAGTGCAGCTTGTTACACCAAATCTTGCCAAATGTTTGTATAGGGTCTTTGAAAAGCCATGCTTGATACAGGTAAATCTTGGTCTCATGGAGTATAATGTTAGTTGTTTACACAAATATCATACAAAATATAAAAAAACATAGTGACAGTTTTAGCTTGGGATAAACACACATAAAGTGTCTGAGTTTATACTTAACACTCATCAGAACTTGAAGTGTTATGGTGAATCCTGTCATGGAATGTTCCGGCCCCATTCCTCCTTTTGCTACTGTGTTATTATCCTCCAAATATTGGCTGTTTAGTCCTTGCAAAATCATTGGGGATCACTTTGAAATTCATAACATTACTATTTGTAAAAGGCCTTTTGCAGGACTAATTTAACAGACATGAATCTGTATTTTGATGCAGATGGAGTGCAGAGTGTTACTGTCAGCAGAAACAATCTTCCACAATGACTATTACTTACCTACTAACAAAAAGATGCCTCAAGCCAAGATTTGGAGTTACTTCCTCAACTTACAAGGCGTAGAAGTGTACGGACATATGATTTTTGCCATTAAAATATAGTATTAAGAAAAAATGCATTTTCTTACATGGACAATGACACAATTTGTTTGACTGTGATAAGTGTATACATATGACCAAATTTTAATTTAGACTGGAAAAGCAGTCTGTGGTTACAAATGAAAGCACTATAGATGCGAAGATTGAAATTCCGTGATTTATTGTCTAAAAAACATATGAATTACTATAGGTGAAGGATATTGGTGGACAGTAATAGGACTGTGATGCTGTGTCTCTGGTGACTGGAATTGGAGATGCGTCACGCAGAGAGAATACTCACCAGTGGGAGAAATTCAGGCTAACGAAAGCAGTGAGCCTTGTTTCTCTGCTTGTAATGGAAAAACTGGATCAGCTCTGGAGCTTCCTTGTTTTACAACCGATTTGTTTGACGAAACTGGAACATTGGGCCAGCCAGGTGCTTTTCCATGCTGCAGTGGTACAGTGGCCAGCCAGGTGCTTCATACTGCACTGTACAATCCTGCCAGGTCGCATGCGAGCAGTAGTAACAGTGGCCAGCCCAGGTGCTTCAGGCTGCAGTGGTACAATGGCCACCAGTGCTTCATGCTGCCAGTGCATCAGCTCTCTGGTACAATGGGGCGCCAGGTGCTATTCATGCTGCCAGGTCTTCATGCAGCACTAGTACAATGGGCCAGCAAGGTCTATCATCTGGCACGAGTCAAATGGCCAGCCAGGTGCTTCATATGCTGCAGTGGTACAATGCCAGCCAGGTGCTTCATGCTGCCATGTGCTTAATGCTGCCAGGTGCTTCCATGTCTGCATGGTACCATGGCCAGCCGGCGCTTGAATGCTGCTCTGTACAATGGCCACCAGTGCTTCCATGCTGCCAGTCACTCAAGCTGCTTCTGAGAACAGTGATCAGGGGTCCAGGTGGGTCATGCTGCAGTGTACAATGGCCAGCCAGGTACTTCATGCTGGCTCTGTACAGGTGGTTCAACCAGGCCTTCATGCTGCTCTGGTACAATGGCCAGCCAGGTGCTTCATGCTGCCAGTCCGCTTCATGCTGCTCTGGTACAGGGTTCGCCAGTTTTCATGCTGCAGTGTAACCAAGGGGCCAGGCCAGGTGGTTCATCTGCGTGGTACCATGGCCCCAAGTCTTGCATGCTGCGGTGGTACAATGGCCAGCCAAGTGCTTCATGCTGCGTCCTTTTCAAGGTGTTGCACTCGTGCCATCAGCCAGAGATCCCTGAGGGACTGGCAATCTCTCCTGGTAATCTGCTTTAATATCAGTGAACCATGATATTCCTCTCGATGAAGCTCTAGAGTGTTGGTTTCCTCTGTTGGCAAACACTCTGAGTGTGTGGTCCTACACGTCAGATTCCTAGGCTAAGAGTCTACGCTATGATTCTTGAGACCTGGATACTGGCGGGATGGGGGCCTTGTAGTTAAGTGCATGTGCTCATTGTCTGGTAAGATGCATCATGTGGACAGCTGAACATTCCTTTGGCTGATAACATTGTCAAAGATGTGGTTTGGCTCAGATCGACGGTGGCACAATATTATCATCTGGGCCACTCCTTACGGCCTCTTCTAGTCCCTAGGTAAACGGATGATCTTTTATTGGTCAGTTTATCTTTTTAAAAATGGGAGCTTTTCAGTATCACTGTGAAAGTACCTTGACTAGCAAAACTATTCCGAAACAACCAGCATATTGTCATGCCACATTTCCAGCTACCTTATTTAAAAGTAGGAAGTCCTTTGTACAGGCATAACAAGCTTCTCCATCAGGCCCCCTGAGGAACTGTCAGCAAGGGCTCTGTGGAACTCCACTGAGAAATTCAGGCTGTTATAGTCATGAACAACCTGCTGTTAACCTCCGTTATTTTACCTCCGGCAGGTACGGAACACTTTAAACAGGACCCCGCTGTTAGAATGCATTGCCAACATGACCGCGGTCCTGCCGTCGGTTAGTTACCCCTGCCGAACTATTTTCTAGACTGAACTGGATTCCCTAATCTCGCTCTCAGCGCATCGTATGCTACCTAGTTCCTTGCATTTTCCGAAGTAAACAACCAATGTCGAAGAGTGAAGTAAGCTTGTGTGAAAAATGGACAACTTTAAGAGAGACCATCGAAGGAACGGCAGGCCTATGAAAACGGCATTGGGGCAGTGCTCAAACCCACAGACGACTATCGACAGAT
>JAFLJL010003006.1:8875-11375 GCA_018398815.1 Conus ventricosus
AACATAAGGTAGACACAGATGAGAGACGAAGCAATGAAGAAGACCTTCATGGTGGTGTTGTATGGTGAAATGAAGCTGGTAAATCAATCCAAATAGCGTGTCAAGAACACCAGGGCAAACAGGATTTGAGACTTGCCAGAGACACCAGCGCAAGACCTTGTCATGTCACCTGGTTTGTTCTGTGTGCTCTGTGGTGTCATGGTTTGTTCTGTGTGCTCTGTGTTGTCATGTCACCTGGTTTGTTCTTGTGTGCTCTGTGTTGTCATGTCACCTGGTTGTTCATGTTCGTGCTCTGTGTTGTCATGGTGTGTTCTGTGTGCTCTGTGTTGTCATGGTATGTTCTGTGTGCTCTGTGTTGTCATGGTTGTTCTGTGTGCTCTGTTGTTGTCATGGTGTGGTTCTGTGTTTTTTTGTGTTGTCATGGTGTGTTCTGTGTGCTTTGTGTTGTCATGTCACCTGTTTGTTCTGCGTGCTCTGTGTTGTCATGGTTTGTTCTGCGTGCTTTGTGTTGTCATGGTTTGTTCTGTGTGCTCTGTGTTGTCATGTTCTTTTTACATTATCATGATCTGTAGTCTTTGGATTTCATGAAGTATAGTCTGATGACTCTGGACTGGTTGCACTGTCTGTGACTTTGAAAACAGCCAATTCCTTTGTACTGTTACTTACTGGACTGAACAAACAAGTGATCGTGAAATCAATTCTAGTGTGTGAAAATTTTAAGTTGCATGTACAATCACAGATACACATATAGCATTATATACATGATTTGTGTCACTGTTCACCTTGGCTGATTATTTCAATGGATCGAAGGGTTTCAAAATCTGTCTTATTCAAATTACAAACTCACACTACATTCCAAGTTTGTTTTTGCAGCAACTATACTTGTGACTTTTTTGTTATCGCTATTAACAATCCCAATATCTTTTGCCCTATTAAATTGAATAGCATCTATCCTTGGAGGTACACTATTTTCCCCTCCTTAAGAAAAGACATAAACATCTATTTGGGACAAAACAGATGGGAACAAATTGCTAACAATCAACATACTAATGTTCAATTCATGGCAACATATCGAGTGAAATTTAGTACATTTACTTTGAAATGACTTCAGAAAAAGAAAGTAAACCACTGCAACTTTCTGAGAATGACAATGCACTGAGAATGACAATGCACCTATCCAACAATGGGTTAACAGACAGAACAAATCAATAATGATTAAAAACAGTTTACAAAGCAAAAGATACAGACCAAAAAATACATCTGGCCAATAACCGAGATGGCACACATTTTATCTCCATTTGATACAATCATGACTCACATACCACATGTTTACCAAACTTCAAGGTCTTTTTCGAAGACTTTCATTTTCTTTCATGCCCAGTCTCCCTAGAAAACCAAAATGTCAGTTCCTACCATGGAGGGCCTGTCTTACTCTTTTCCAGACTTTTGGACTTCTGTGTACACAGCTTGGTATTCTTGATCCTATTTGAGATATTCACTTTATTAAGCCGACACCATCTCTTTTCCTTCAATCCATCCACGCATAAGCAATATTCCCATGGTATGCAACTGTCCAGCTCATCCACACAGGCAAATTCACATGGTAGACCCTCATTCGTTCCATGATTTCACATCCTTCAACTGTGAGCTATCCATTAGGCTGGCCGCCTCAGCTTCTTTCCTTTCAAACCTTTGGTGATGTACAGGTAGAAGAAGTTACAGTACAGGATAGTCTGAACACAGCCAGCCACAACAGCTATCAAGTCAAAGAAGCCCTCAGAGTAGTAGCGGTAGAGCCAGTGGAGGATGTAAAGGCCACGGTAGGAGCTAAGAGCAAACAGGTAGTGAGATATGATGGTCTCTGCCTCTCCTGTCTTGCTCACCATGAAGAGTTGGGGAAGGATGGCACAAAACTCCAGGTAGATGGAGAAGGTCCACAGGATCTCCATAGGAGAAACCTCATGGTTGACCAGGAATGCCAGGCCTCCCACCGGCACCACCAAGAACTCGATGCGGAAGGTGTCATGAAATTGGCATCATCAGTGGCCCGGAATTGAACGAACATAAGGTAGACACAGATAAGAGACGAAGCAATGAAGAAGACCTTCACGGTGGTGTTGTATGGGGAAATGAAGCTGGTAAATCAATCCAAATAGCGTGTCAAGAACACCAGGGCAAACAGGATTTGAGACTTGCCAGAGACACCAGCGCAAGACCTTGTCATGTCACCTAGTTGTTCTGTGTGCTCTGTGTTGTCATGGTATTTCTGTGTGCTCTGTGTTGTCATGGTATGTTCTGTGTGCTCTGTGTTGTCATGGTATGTTCTGTGTGCTCTGTGTTGTCATGGTTTGTTCTGTGTGCTCTGTGTTGTCATGTCACCTGGTTTGTTCTGTGTGCTCTGTGTTGTCATGGTTTGTTCTGTGTGCTCTGTGTTGTCATGTCACCTGGTTTGTTCTGTGTGCTCTGTGTTGTCATGGTGTGTTCTGTGTGCTCTGTGTTG
>JAFLJL010003006.1:13875-16375 GCA_018398815.1 Conus ventricosus
GTCCAAACTTTCAAACGGATGTCTTGTATTGCGAAACATTTGCTCTTGAGTTGAGGCCTTTCTGGAGAGCCGCCATATTTAGGTAAAAACGCTGAGAGACGGCCTGTTCGACCTTCAGAAGTCCAATAACATGATCCTGATTTGTCGTGTCTGAGAGCTAAATCCAGGTGGTCCTGCATACGGATAGTTGTTTGTTTGTTTGTTTGTTTGTTTGTTTGTACAAACTCATCAAGACAGGGGTAGATCTTCTATCAAGCTTCTAAAGATTCCGTCCCAGAGTAAAATAAAGCTGAAGTCAACTAGAAATCGTTGACAGTTCGTTTTCTTTATTTGTTGGTCTATTTGGTTTTTCACATCTCCATGTCTCCTTCATTTTAAAAGAGTATTATTATTATTTTCTCCCGGCTGTGTGGGATTGCGTCCAATTCAGTCCACTGCCTGGTAGACAGCGAGGGACAGAGTTCGGCATTCGCTTGTTGTTTGCCATGGCCAGGCCAGGACTCGGTGCCTTTCAGTGCGTGTAGTGAAACCAATGACGACATTTCCACACCGCGCTGTGTGTGTGTTGACTCTCCGTGGTTCAAATCGATGCTGAAAGTGGTCAGATTTCGTTTAGGCTTCAACCGTTAAGCAACTGGAATGAGGAGAAGGATAAACGAAAAAAGAAAGAAAGAAAGAAAGAAAGAAAGAAAGAAAGAAAGAAAGAAGAAGAAAAAATGAAAAAGGGGTGGGGGAGGTGGGGGTGGAGGGAGGAAGAAAAGAAAAAAAAAAAGGAGAAGGAAGAAGAGAAAGATGCACAGAAAAAAAAAACCCACAAGAGCGAAGGCAGAGAGAATTAAAAATGGAGAGAAAGGAAAGAAAATAGAGTTTAAAAAGAGAGAGAGAGAGAGAAAAAAAAGGAGGAAAGAGGTAACAAGAAAAGGAAGGAAGAGACTGCAAAAGAAGAAGAAACAGAGCAGAAACAAAGAAACAAAGAAAGGGAGGACAGAAAGAAGAACAGGACAGAAAGAAGAAGAAGAAAGGACAAAAAAAAAACAGAAAGAAAAAAAAAATAGGGAGAAAGGGAAAGCGGGAAGAATGGAGAACAGAGAAACGAAAAGAAAGAAAAAAAAGCAAAAGGGGGTGGCGTGGGGGTGGGGGGGATTTAATGGAAGAAGGAAAGAAAAAAACACAAAGGGAAAGAAGGAAAAAGAGAGGAACAATGACAGAGATGTTTTATATCTTCTGTATTCTAAGAAAAAAGAAAAAGAAAGAAAAAAAAAGAAGACAAAAACGAACAAAATTCACAATTGGCCCATTGCAAGAACAGAATTGTCTTTTCAGGACACGAAACTGGAATCATAGTCATTTACCATCACAGAATTTTCTTCCGCCCGGCTTATTTCCCTTGATGTGCTAACGTTTAATGTACTTCGGAGGGTAGAGTTGTCTTTTCTTTTGCCTTGTTTGAATGTTAGTAAGACGAAGGAGATGGTCACTGAATTTCGAAGAAACCGAGCTCCTGTCCCCCAGTTGTATATTGAAAACATCAAAGTGGAACGTGTAAGTGAATATAAGTATCTAGGTATTATTTCAGATGATAAGCTGAATTCCAATGGAAATACTCAATTTATCTTCCAAAAATGCCAATCTAGAACATACTGTCTTCAGAAACTTCGATCTCTTGTTGTTGGAAAGGACATCTTAAATATGTTTTAGAATCAGTGCGGTTCTTTGGCTTTTTATGCTGGTTTGGAAATGTTAGCGGGAAAAAACAAAAACATCTTAAACAGAGTGGTGAATACATGTGGAAAGATTATTGGCAAAAGCCAAGAACAATCAGGTAATTTATACGGATGTCGTGTCACACAAACAGCTGTGAATATTGCTGCCGATAGTTCTCATGTTCTTTCCAAAAACTACAATGTTCTACCATCTGGATGAAGATTCCAAATTCCAAAATTCAAACCAAATAGAACTCAAAACCAGTTTCGTCTCCAGTTCCACCAAACTCCTGAATCAAAACTGAACGTTCAATAAGATCCGGTTCAGAAAGGTTGCTTGTATTTATATACGTGAGTGTGTATGCATATTATTCTGCGTGTGTGTGAGTGGTGGGTGGGTGGATGGATGTGTGAGGGTGATTTGTGGTTTGTTAAATATAGATCCATAGTCATGTGAGTGTGTGTGTGTGTGTGTGTGTGTGTGTGTGTGTTGTGTGTGTGTGTGTGTGTGTGTGTGTGTGTGTGTGTGTGTGTGTGTGTTTAATGGCCACTCTTAATTTCTCTTTGGAGATAATAAAGTGTTCTTGACTTGACGTGACTTGACTTGACTTGACTTGACTTGACTTGACTTGACTTGACTTGTATGATGTCTGGGTGGTATCGCACACAACAGACTCTGGAATCAACAGAAGACGAAAGCTGTCATGCCAAGCTCACCGTAAATGACATTATCGGCTGTTCTCATACTGACGCTAACATATCTTCTCTGCAGAAAATAAATGATGTTCTATTTAGAG